>JAJIBD010009035.1:0-39441 GCA_021461705.1 Cryptotis parvus | reverse complement strand
TTTTCTGGGAGCTCAGCGATGACACTCCCTCTCCTCCAAACACACACACTTGGGCTTGAGTCCCCCGCTCTATATTCCATCCTCAGCCCTTACTCTTTAAAACATGCGGCACCTTGGGGTTGGAGTGATACTCCAGTGGGTAGGGCATTTGCCTTGCACATGACCAACACGGGTGTGATTACCTGAAATCCCGGGTGGTTCCCTGAGCACTACCAGGAGTAATACCTGAGTGCAGAGCCAGGAACAACCTCTGAGCATTGCTGGGTGTGACCCAAAAACCCCAAAAAATGCAAACCCGATCTTGTCATTCTCCTGAGAGCAGCAAGTCCCATCTCACCTGCCCTGCCTCTCTCTGTCCACCCATCATGGCTCTGAGCACCAGTTCTCTGGACTCCAGCCACTCTGGTCTCCTCACATCCCCTTCATCAGAATTCACTTCCCTCCCCTCTCCACCTACTGCCTGAAAAAGGATCCCCTAAGGAGCTGAAGAGCAGTAGCAGAAAGGGAACTTGAGATGTTCCTGCAGCCAGCCCTATGCCTGGGAGTCCTCTATGTTTCCATTCAGGGTAACTGGGGCTTTGGGGCATTCCCAACGCAAAGCGAAGTGATTTAATGTGCTTCCTCTCCCCTGAGTTCCTAGAATAAGGCGGCCTCTGCCTTATTATTCCCCACATCCCTAGTGTCTTGAAGAAGGTATGACATTTAGCTCCCTTGTGTTTATGGAATAATGACTCTCCTACAAAGCGATGCTAGAAATTGTACTGTTGTAGGGACCAGGTAAAGCAGAGGAAAGAAGGGAGTGGAGGGAGAAAACAGTCTTTTTTCGGGTTGAGTCAAATAAGAAAAAGAAATCCCGGCCCGGAACGATAGCCCAGCGGGTAGGGCGTTTGCCTTGCACGCCGGCCCATGCTGGCCCAGGTTCGATCCCCAGCATCCCATATGGTCCCCCGAGCACCGCCAGGAGTAATTCCTGATTGCAGAGCCAGGGAGAAACCCCCTGAGCCTTGCCGGGTGTGACCCAAAAAGCAAAAAAAAAAAAAAAAAATCCCTAAAGACCCCAGGACTCCAGGGGCTGAGTGGATCAACTCATGGTCATCTCTGTTTATTTTGGCAGTATGAGGGCTTGAATTTGGGGCCCTGTTTGTGCTAGACATGTCCTCTACCACTTGAGCTATCTCCCTACCCTCATGGTTATCTCTTAAAGGTCCCCGTCCCTCCCCACAGGGACTGTGTCTCAGTCTCTATCAGCCTACAAATAGCAATGGAACATCCAACTGAAAAAAAAGAGCCTCAATTATTTAAGCTCTATAAACCCAATGAATGCAGACTCAGAAAACTAAAATTCCAGGCCTAACTCTAAGTTTTCCAAGCCAGGGGGTACTCTGGGTGAGGCACGTAAGCCTTCTGACCTCAACTTCCCTATAAATCTGGAGTAATGAGATCTGCCGGGACTAGCCTGAGATGGTGCATCCGAGAGCAAATGCTATTCCTGCCATGCGGTCTCTGTTCTTACGCGCCTGTGTAGCTGCCCAGGTGAGTAGACATTTGTGCTGTTTTTAAATAATGAGAAATAGAGGAAGCAAATCATCAAAAAAAAAAAAAAAGATCAATTTATGGCAGTCAAAATAAACATGTAACAATGGGGATGAATTCTTGAGTCTTTTCTCTTTAAAATCTCATGGGGTTGGGGCTAGAGCCATATATAGCAGATATATATATCCGCTTCCTTGCACGCAGCTGACCTGGGTTCGATCTTGGGCATCCCATATGGTCCCCTGAGCATTACCAGGAGTGATTCCTGAGTGCAGAGTAACCCCTGAGCATTACCAGGCCTGGCCCCCAAAACAAAACAAAGTCTCATGGGGGCTGTCTGAGGTTGCACGCAGCAAAGAGCCAAGACATATGTGCAACCTCAGAACCAGCATGTGAGGGCCATCCTGTCCATGCCAGCAGAAACCCCCACTACAGAGGGAATTATTAACACAACAGATTTTTTGGTTTGGTGTGTATTCTATAATGACCAATCGGAGTGGGGCCACCTGCTTTCTTTCCCTCGGTCCTCCAGGGGCCCTCTCTATTCAGCACCCCCTCCCTGTTCATTGTACAGCAATTTCCCTTCCTTCCCCTGTTCAGCTCTCAGGAAGCACAGAGAGCAAAACAGTCCCTAATGCCTGGACCAGACCTCCCAGAAGCCACCTTCAAAGGCCGAGAACGTGCTCCTAAGACAGGGGCTAACATGCTCTCTCCTCATTCTGACTTAAAGCACTTCAGGTGGTTCTGAGTCGGAGCGATAGTATAGCAGGTAAGGTACTTGCCTTGCATGTGGCCAACCTGGGTTCCATCCCTGTCTCCACAGAATGGTCCCCAAGCACTGCCAAGAATGACCCTTGAGCACAGAGCCAGGAATAAGCACTGGGCACCACTGGGTGTGGCCGCAAAACGAAACAAAATGAAACAAAAAACTAAAAGAAGCTGAGGGGCTGGAGCGATAGCCCAGCGGGTAGGGCGTTGCCTTGCACGCAGCCGGCCTGTGCTGGCCCAGGTTCAATCCCCGGCATCCCATATGGTCCCCTGAGCACCGCCAGGAGTAATTCCTGAGTGCAGAGCCAGGAGTAACCCCTGAGCATGGCCGGGTATGACCCAAAAAAAAAAAAAAAAAAGCAAAAAAATAAATAAATAAAAGAAGCTCAGGTGGGCTGCCCGCAGAGGCACCCTTACATCTCCTGCAGGCATGGGAACGGTGGTGGTGAACCCAGGCGACTGCCAGGGAAGGGGTGGGATGGAAAGGAAGCTGTTGTGTGTCTATTTCTTCTTCATGTACTGAAACTATGAGATTTACTGTGTCATGATCGTTACTGAGAGGAGGAAACAGTAAACGAGGAGTACATTTCCATTGTTTTACTTTCATAATAGCCATTCCCAGCCTTCTACTTCTGGTAACAGCCAACAGTCTGGACAGAGACTCAAAATAGTGGAGTCAGAAAGCCGCTAGCAGGTAAACACGGCTGCTTAAGAGAAGGCTGGAGAGACAGAAAAAGGGGCAGTGAAAGAGATGAATAGGAATTTTAATACCAAGTGTGAAAGACTAAACAAAAAAAAAATCCCTCGAGATCTCTGGAGTGATAGCACAGTGGGTGGGGTGTTTGCCTTGCATGTGGCTGACCTGGGTTCAATCCCGGCATCCCATATGGTCCTCTGAGCATCTCCAAGAGTAATTCCTGAGTGCAGAGCCAGGACTAACCCCTGAGCATTGCCGGGTGTGACCCAAAAAGGAAAAAAAAAGTTGGCCGATATGTTATTACAAACCAAAAGGAAAGGGAAGAACAGGGGAGAGAGGGCGGGGGAAGAATTGTGACTGAAATGTCCCCAAATGTAGTGAACGACAAATTTTTATATTCAAGAATCATCATAAGCCCCAAACAGAATTATAAACCACACACTTACACACAGAACTAAACCACTAAAATCCAGCACCAAGAATATTCTGAGACTACCCAGAGGAAAAAAAAATTTTCTTTTTCTTTTTTTTTTTTTTTGCTTTTTTTGGGTCACACCCGCGATGCTCAGGGGTTACTCCTGGCTCTGCACTCAGGAATTACTCCTGGCGATGCTCGGGGGGCCATATGGGATGCTGGGGATCGAACCCAAGCCGGCACAGGCGGCCGTGTGCAAGGCAAACGCCCTACCCGCTGGGCTATCGCTCCGGCCCGGAAAAAAATTTTCATAATGGGGCAATGACATAAATATTGTAAGGATCCCTTCTTGTCAGAAAGAATGAGGCCCTCAAGAGTGGAAAGACATCTGTAAAGTATGGAGGGCTGTGTGTGTGTGTGTGTGTGTGTGTGTGTGTGTCCATGGGGGACCATATGGGACACCAAGAATCAAACCCGGACAGGCTGCGTATAAGGAAAGGTCATACTTGTACCTCAATTCAGGCCCTCAATCCAGAACTTTATATCTATGAAAATATTTTTCAAAATTAAAAACAAAATAAAAATATAAAAATACTAAGAAATTCATTGCCAGCAGAGTTGGCAATGAGGCTCATTCCTGAGGCTCTGCACTCAGGAATTACTCCTGGAGATGCTCAGAGGCCCATATGGGATTCCTGAAGAAATGCTACAGGAAGTTCTTCAGGCGGGGGAAATGAAAGCACATGGAAACTCAGGCCAAGGAGGAATAAACAGCACGGAAATTGGCAAACTGCAGGTAAATATCCCTAAACTATCTTGGACTGCCTAAAGCAACGATTAGAACAGTATAGTGCATGGATTATAGGTGTGAATACACAACAATTATCACAGCAAAGATGGTGGCGGTGATGGGCCCATAAATCACAAGGTTCTTCTCTTTTATGAGAAGTAATTGAGACTTTTCTCTTTTATGAGAAAAACTTGTCATAATGTTGGGAAGTGGGGGCGCAGAATCCTATTCATGTCAGAACTTTTTTGTTGGGGAGGGGGTGGCCTACCCTGCAATGTTCAGGGGTTACTCCTGGTGCTGCCTGGGGACCATGTGGGATTGGCTGAGACTGAACCTCAGACAGTCTCGTGCAAGGCAAGTGGCCCCATCATTCGGCCCTCAGGTCCTCATCTATCTCCCTTTCTTCTACTTTATGCAAGAAAAGCCAGTGAAGAGGAGGTGAGGCGGGGGAGTGTGTCTGTCTCGAGCAGGGTCAAGCACAGGAGGTGGTTTTCGAGCGTGGTGCAGCCAATGCCAGGCCTGCTGTGCCCGGGGACAGGGGCAGAGTCACCTTCTGTGAAGGCTTGAAGCTAGTGCTGTGCCTGAGCAGACTGCTGACAAAGGGGGGCGTTCTTGGGAGAGGTAAGACGGGCCGGGTGCCACCGTGACACCCGTCTCTGCTCCTTCTCCCCTGCAGGCCTGGAAGAAGCAGCAGGAAGTCAAGCATGGCAGGGCCGGGACGTTCTGCAGCGCCTCAGAGCAGCCACAGTCAGCCTCAGAGCCTGGTTCCTCACTCTGCTCGGGCCAGGCACCTCCCTGGAACCCCAGGGCTTGCCTTGGGGCCCAGCTCTCTGCCCAACACAGACAGACAAAGGGGGTGGATTTGGGCTGTGGGTTAAAATGACCCGGTTCTTTGTCTGCAGGCTAAAAAGGAGAGAAGAGATGCCCACAACCTTCATCACCAAGAGTGATGCTCTACGCACAGCTCAAAGCTGGGGGCCCGCTGGCAATTCTTGGTCAACCAGGTTGGCAGTTCAATGCAAGGGTTCAAGAATGCTGTTTGAGGCCCTGTGGGTGGATATTTGCAGAATACCTCAGCGGGGCTCAGAGGCCTCCAGGGCCACACTCGTGGGGCCCAGGGGGCCATGTCGCGAGCCAAGCACTTTTCTTCTGTGCTACCTCCTGGCTCCAATGCTTCTCTGCCGCCTCAGCTCCCGGCCACCCCTGCTACACCGGGCTGGGGGCTGCCGTCTCTGCTGCCCTTCTATCTGCTTCTTCCTGGGGGCTGGGGTGGGGGGGTCTGCAGGGAGAACCGTTTCCTGCAGGGCAGCCCCAACACCACCGCTGGTCTGGGTCTTCCATTCTGCACCCCAGAAAAAGCCGTCCCTCTCTGCTCAGCACTCCCCAGCGCCGGCTGGCACCTACTCCTCAGCACCTGAGCTGCGGCTTCAGGGCTCCCCGAGAGGGCCTAGTTGCTGGGAGCCCAGCCTCTGTCCTCCATGGCCGCTGCCCTAGAGGTGACAGCCGCTTTCCACAGCTACTTTCTCTGGCCTTTCCTTAGTGTTCCCTCGGCTCCCTCTGTCCCATGAGGACCAGACCCCAGTATCACGTTTCCTCTGTGGAAATCCTGGCACCGTTCCTGCTTTCCTGCTGATAGAGAAATGGAGGTACTTCTCCGGGAGCTGGGGGTGGGGAGGCGAGGGGCACAGATGGGAAGGGACGGGCTTTGGGCTACAGAGACCCCAAATTCAATCCCAGCTCTGCCTTTCTCCCCAGAGAGAGTCCAGGCAAGCCTTTGTTTCTCAGAGTTTCTGCGATCGAAAATGGGGTTGAGAGCACTGGGTCTAATTCATCTTGGGCACGGGAGACAGAACCCAATTTGAGCTCCATTAGGCAAAAGGGCGCAATTATTTATGGACGGTTTCCAGAAAAGTAACTACCAAGCGCAAAGGGCAAGGGAGGCAGGGGTCGAACTTGCCTCACTTGTGACTGCAAATAGGACCCTGGATCCAGGCTGGCTCTTACTCTGCTTCTCTGCGGGTGACATGAGCCGAACCAACACCCCACCGCCCTCCTGTCTCCCAGCTTCCACCTTCCAGTTCTACCCACACCCGGTCACCCACACGCCCCTGAGGTCTGGGAGCTGTACTTCAGCCCCACTGCCTCCGGGTCCAACAGCAACTCAAGCCATTTCGGGGCGACCTTCCTCTTTCACAGAGGAGGAAACCGAGGCTGAGGAAGTTCAGGTGAGCAGAGCCATGCAGGTTTCATCTCAGTAACAATCCTGGGGAATGTCACTGAGAAACCAAATGACTTAAAGGCCAGGGGCGGTGGTCTGTGGGACAGCAAAGGTCTCACATGTGTGAGGCCTTGGGTCTGGAGCCAGGCTCTGGGAATTAAAAGTTCTGCCATTTGGCATGAAGGCTGTAGGCCATGGGTGAGTGTGGTTCTTCAGCAGCTGTCGGGCACTGGGTGGAGGGTGGCACATAAATGCCGAGGGCCCAGCCTCTTGGGGCGGGCATGGCTGGTTTTATTGAGGGGAAAAGGGATGCAGAATCCCAGATCCACAGTTGAGGTTGAACTGTGACACGCAAAGCCTGGCGGGGTCTCACCCCTCCTCCACACACACAGGGTCAAGGTGGCTGCCCTCCAGGGAAAGCGTGTGGACCAGGCAACCTTCCCTGGCTCAACCCCCTCTAATGCTGGCAGAGTACATGGTCCCTTTAGGGTCATGGCATTTAAAGAAAATGTGTGGCAAGGGCACAGAGATGCTCAGAATGAGGGTTAAGGGGCAAAAAGGGCCTCTGAGGAGAAGGAATGGGGGTGGGCTGCAGGCGAGCCGGTGCTGTGGGGAGAGCTGAGAGCAGCCTCACGGGAAACCCCGAGCTCAGGAGAGGCCCCTGCCAGGCCGCCCAGCCGAACTGAACTCATGTCCTACTGGGTGACAAGGCCCTGTGGGAGCGGGCTGAGCTCCCAGGGGCCTAGCCGAGAGCACCCCCTGCCCCCAGAAGTGAGTACTCCTGACCAAAATGTCCCTTTCAGTCAGAGACACAGGGGAGGGGGCACGTGCCATGGTCCCAGCCATCTTTCCAACAGCTCAGGTGCCTTCCTCTGGGCTCACACAGAGGGGGCGGAGGTACAGGTCAGTCGTCTGCTCCAGGGTGCCTCCACCCCAGGGTGCCTCCACCCCACTCTCCGAAGAACCTCGCTTGTTCCTTCCTTGGCCGAATCTGTTTTCTTATGAGCTCGTCATAGCGAGACTCAGTGCAGACATGACTCTCAAATCCACTTTACTCTACCTATAAGGAGACGGAGCCCCTCCCTTAAGATTGCTCCAGAGGTAGGGGGTGAAAGAAGCGAAGAAAAAGGCAGAAAGAGCAGCTCCAGGAAGAGCGTTCTCTTCCCTGGAAGCAGCGCCGTGGAGAAGGCCTCCTGGCCAAGCTCTCCTGCACTCTGGGGGCCCCAGGCCAACCTCTGCTGCTCCGGCCACACTGTCCCTAGTATCTACATTTGCTTTAAAAAAGTTCCTATATCCTCTGCCTACTTGGTAAAAACTCCCTTAGCTAAAGCACCTTCCCCACTTCCATTCAAGCTTTATCCTCTCAGAAAACTCCTACACTGCCCTAAACCTCATCCAGTCATCTGCTGTATCTCCACAGTGGGAGCCTGTCCCAGCCACCAAGGGGACTTCCTGTTTGCATGCTGAGATCCTTAAAATGGGAGGGGGTTCCCCCACCCCAGGCTCCTCAGGCTCCTCTGTGCAGCTGCTGCCTCAGGTTACCTGAGGAGGAAGTGCAGAATCTATTTTCTTGTCCAGCAGTCCCCGTGAGCGTTTGCCAGATGTGGCAGGAATGTGGTGGATGTCCCAGATGCTTGTTATGGGGACTGCTGGGATGGGGCTCTTCAAAGCAGGGCCTGTATCAGGAGTCCCCCATGAGGGGAGGAATGGGAGGGTGGAGAAAGAAAGGAAGGGAGGGAGGAAATAAAGGAGGAGAGGAAGGAAGGGAAGAAAGAAGGAAAGGAGGAAGGGAGGAAGAAAGGGAAAGGAGGGAGGAGAGGAGGAGAGGAAGGAAAGGAAGAAGGAAGGAAGGGGAGAAAGAAGGGAAGGGAGAAGGGAGGGAAGGAGGGAAGGGAGAAGGAAGGCGAATAAAGGGGTAGGAGATGAGGGCATGATGCAAAGGTGACCAGGGTGACCCCTTAGGGCTAAGCCCCATCTGACCAACTCCCTGGTCATGGGTTCTTTTTTCATTTCCTTTTCTTTTTAAAATTTTTTTTATTATACCACAGTGAAACATACAGTTACAAAGGTGTTCATAGTTGGTTCTTGGTAATACAGTATTCCAGCACCCATCCCTCCGCCAGTGCCCCATCACCACCACCAGTATACCCACACCCCTCCCGCCCACTCTCAGGCTGCCTCAGTAGCAGGTACCCCAGTTTCCTCTCTTTCTCTCTCTGTCTCTCTCTCTCTGTCTCTGCATCTCTCTCCCCTTCTTTTACATATTGCGGCTAGCCCTGCAGACATTTAGGGTTTATCATGTAAGTCTCTTTGTCTATATTCAATGGTGAGTTCTAGCCTGACATTACCATTGCCCACACTCAGTAAAACACTGGTATATATTTATAACACTGGTATATATTCATACATTAATGAATGTAGTCATTCTATATCTGTCTTTTTCCTTCTGACTAATTTCACTCAGCATGATAGTCCCGATGGCCATGGGTTCTAAACCAGCAAGGACAGTGCAGGTGCCCTCTCCTGACAGGTGCCGGGCCAGAGAGTGGGCACACAGACAGGACAGAGCCACCCTGGCTGGTTAACGCAAAGACTGGCAGGTGGGGGTGGACCAAGCATCTGGATTTTGTTGGAACTGGGGAAACTGGAACAAGCTCACCAGCAGCCTTGAGGGCAGCTGGACAAAAACCCAGTGGTGGGCCTGGCTACCATCCACCCCTGCAGTCCCGGTGGGGCTGAGAGCCTCCTGACCCCGCCAGCCGGCAGACTCCAAGCTGTGAGGCAAGGCTAAGTGACACAACGTTTGTGGGTGACATATGGCACCAAGGGGCCCCTCCGCAGGAGCTGTGCTGCCACACCAGCTCAAGATCGAAGTCACTCAGGAGCTTGATTTTCCTCAAGGGAGCGGGAAGGGATGTGAGTGCAGGGGGACACAGGCCAGAAGAAGGGGAGGGAGAAAGAAGTCCTTGGAGAACAGCTGTGTGCCAGCTAGCGGCCCGCAGCCTCAAGGTCGTGCAAGGAGACCTGGGACGGTGAGAAGGAGCCTTGGCTGGGAGCCTGGGGCTAAGGTCAGCACACCCTGATTCCCTGCTTCCCAGCAGACCACTGGAGTGACCCCCTGTGGCGAGAAGAGGCCAGGGAGATGCCATGCAGAGTTCAACGATAAACATCAGACCTGTGGAACCTTTTGGAATCCAGGAGGGCCGATGTCCCCATGCCCAGACCAAGGTCACGAGGAAAACAAATGAAGAAGCAGTGGCATCCGGGTGGAGCATGCTGAGAACAAAGGGACAGGGCCAGCCCAGGGCTTCCCCCAGCTCAGGGAGCCCCTCCCGGGGCCAGCTGTTCCCCCCTGGTGCTTCCTTCAGAATTTCCCACCAGGCTCCGGGCGCGCCCAGCCCTCCCACATTACCTCATGTTGGCCGGGTGACAGCTGAATCACATTCTCATTCCATTCCATGACACAGACAGTCCGTTCCGTCTTGTCATTTCTTTAACCTAAGTGATCTCATTCTGCCGTCCGGGCAGCCTCTAAAAGCCGGTGCCCTTGGCCCCATGTTACAGTGGCCCCATGTGTGGCCAATGAGGCTCGCAGCCCCCTGAAAAGCAGACCTGGGGGACCCAGAAGCCAGGTGCGCCTCCTGCAGAGCTGTTAGTGGATGCTCGTCCTGGATGACCAAGTTTACATTGGGCCGCTCTCCCTGCATGACAGGCCTCAAGTCCACAGCCCACCTAGAAGGCGCACTGTCCTCTGAGGGGCTCCTTTTAATAGTTTGTGTTTTACTGTGGTACAAGGGATAGAGCCCAGACCTCACACAGGGAAGACAAGTGCCTCTCCCACTGGCTCTATTCCCCGGCCCCAGATAATTTTTTGTTTAAAAGCCCAGTGAGGGGCCGGAGCGATAGCCCAGCGGGTAGGGCGTTGCCTTGCACGTGGCTGGCCCATGCCAGCCCGGGTTTGATCCCGGCATCCCATATGGTCCCCGAGCACCACCAGGAATAATTCTTGAGTGCAGAGCCAGGAGTAACTCCTGAGCATTGCAGGGTGGGACCCAAAAAAGAAAAAAAAAAAAATAAATAAATAAAATAAAAGCCCAGTGACTTGACTGATAGAAGGTTATTACTTTTCTTTTATATATTTTTGAAATTTGGGTTTCTTTCTTTTTTTTTCTTTTTTTTTTTTTTTTTGCTTTTTTGGGTCACACCCGGCGATGCTCAGGGGTTACTCCTGGTTCCGCACTCAGGAATTACTCCTGGCGGTGCTCAGGGGACCATATGGGATGCCGGGATCGAACCTGGGCCGGCAGAGGCCGGCCGCATGCAAGGCAAACGCCTACCCGCTGGGCTATCGCCCAGCCCCAATTTGGGTTTTTTTCATGGGAAGGTCCACACTTAGTGCTCAGGGCATACTGTGGGCTCTAAGCTCAGAGATCACTCCTGGTGGGTCAGGAATTAAACCTGGATCAGTCATGCAAGGCAAGTGCTTACCCACCGTACTATTTCTCTGACCCCAGACTGGCAGATGGCTCTTTAAAAAAAAAGAACCAAAAACCAAAAACATACATGGCTGTGCCGTCAGTCACACTCAGCTGCGGAAAAATAACATCTCAGTTTTTTGAGTCTGACCTATTCCCCCACATCCCTCACCCCAGACACTGTGGGCCAACTCCCCTCAACTGCTAAAAATGGAGGTGACAAGTTTAACTTCCTTTTATGAGAGAAAAGGGGAATTTAATAGATAGAGCAGAAAAGAATAGACTCGGGAAGAAGTATGACGCATACAGGATTGTCAGGGTGGAGGCCGAGGTCACATGGCCAGCTGGGCTGGCCGAAACCACATAACCCAGCTCTGGCACTGCTGGCCCAGCCCCCCGTGCCCAAACTCTGCAAAGGCCTGGTCTCTTATGCGAATCCAGTTGGAGGATGCTGAGGCTAGGCTGTGGGCCTTGTCTCTGGGTGGAAGAGTCCGAACTTTATCGACTTTTGTGAAGTGAGAGAGTCTAAAGTCCAGAATTAACCAGAACTTTGGTCCATGGAGAAAGCACCAAAGCTTTTGGCACAGATACTGGGACAAAGGAGACGTGTCTCGCAGCTGGTAGGGGTGAGGTAGGGATGCATGAATGTAAGGCAAAGAAGGGAAGAAAGCCATCCCACAAAGAAGCACATGCAGCCATGCTCCTGGCAGCTTTGCCACCAGGAGGTGGCACGTAGCCACCCTGCCCAGCAATAAGGGAACCATCCAATGTGCTGCACCAGCCTACCCATTCCGGAGAAGTCTCTGCAGTATTTACGAATGAAAATGAGGAGCCAGAGCCATAGCACAATGGGTAGGGCATTTGCCTTACAGGCGGCCGACCTGGGTTCGATCCCCGGCATCCCATAAGGTCCCCCAAGCTCCGCCAGGAGTAATTCCTGAGTGAAGAGCCAGGAGTAACTCCTGAACATTGCCGGGTGTGACCCAAAAAAAAAAAAAAGAATCAAAATGATTGAACTCATCAGAAGGATCTCTACAACTATTCTTTTTTTTTTGGGGGACACAGGGGAGGGCTCAGAGGCTAAAAACATCTGCCCTGCAAAGCATGAGGCTCTAAGTTCAATTCCTGGGGCTGCCCACATGAGCCAAGTATAGTTCCTGTCACTTGACCCTCTGGAACCCCCGTGTCATCACAGAGTGTGCGGCCTCTGGCTCAGGCACGCTGTGGTAGGAAGACTGGCTTATGGCCAGTAATTGTGTGAGCACGATAACTCCCAGTGAACACTCGAACCGGAATGTGCACAAGCATCACAGCTAACATGTGGCAGTCCTTGTGAGCACTCTGGTCAAATGTGCAAGCACAGAGCTGCACAGACATCCTAACAGCACAGGGAAGAGAAGGAAAGAAATTTAAAAATAGAATCTATTTTTGAAATAACAGGTTTCAGTATTAGACCAGTAGCACAGTGGGTAGGGCACTTGCTTTACACTCAGTCAACCCAAGTTCTATCCCAGGCACCCCATAGGATCCCCTGAGCCCTCCAGGAGTTTTCCATGAACACAGAGCCAAGAGTAATCACTGAGCACCAGCCAAGTGTGCCCCTCAAAAGACAAAACAAGACTGGCCCACCTCCCACAGCCACCACATGTTCAGTTACCCGCCTGCCTGACTCCACTGCTCCCGACAAGCCCCATCTAGAAATCAATTATTGGAAAACTTAAGTATGCAGGTTTTGTGACTGAAATCTCCAGGCTTTCATAGAGTCAGGGCTGTTCTATCCCCCGCCATCTCCCTGTTCTTCTAGAAGGCCTGGTAGTCACGCCCATGTCCCTAAGCCACCACCCAGTTAAAAATCTAACTCCAATTTAATCACTCCGTTAAAAACGTTGGAATTCCTGGAACGCTCAGCTGCATTAGTGGCCACATGACATCTCAAACTCTACAATACAGATACACCGAGTAGCACACCACATTTAATGGGTGTAAAGTAGAAGGCAACCGATAACAAAATACAAACACACAATGACTATCCCATAACAACATATTAGTACTTTCTTATACAAGGGCTTAATGGATCCATGGTTAGACTGAACAATCTTTATGAACTTTCTCCTAAGGAAACATTTCTTGATTATTTTTAACAAATTCTTTATAACAAGCAATATCAAATAAATTATTGAGGTTCTGCTATAGGAACAGACTTAAGGGATGATTAGGAAAATTAGAAATAATAGTGATGGGAAGGTGCAATGGTGGTGGGTTTGGTGTTTGAATATTGAATGTCTGTAACAAATTATCATGAAAAACTTTATTAAAATAAAAAATTATATACATATTTAAAAAATGACCCACCGGGGCTGGACCCATAGTCCTATAGTCCAGCGGGTAGGCATTTGCCTTGCATGTGGCTGACCTAGGTTCGATCCCGGCATCCCATATGGTCTCCTAAGCACTGCCAGGAGTAATTCCTGAGTGCAGAGCCAGGAGTAACCCCTTAGTATTGCCAGGTGTGACCCAAAAAGAAAAAAAGAAAAAAATATCACCCACCGGCCCTGCTCTTCTGATTCATGACTAAATCTCTGAGGAGATGTAGGTTAAGCAACTAAAATTCACGGATACACTGGTCTCCTGGCAGAAAACTATGGGGTGCCCTCAGGAGAGGTGCGGGCTGAGTTCCTGCCCTGCCAAAGCCCTGGTTGCTGCACCCACACCCCATAGCTGCTGCCACCCAATAGCCCAACTCCACAGCTCAACGCACGATCTCTGCAGAGACACCAAACCACAAAAAATTCCAGGTTCTTGGAGTTCAGCCCGAGAACTCTGGGATCTTATCAGAGCAGGGGTGGGCAGCAGCCTTCCGCCCCACCTCATACTTCCAGAAGCCCTGGCAGACACGCCCACCCCCCACAGCTGCCGTTAAGTCAACTCATCAGCCAGTTTTATAGATCCTGAAGCTTTTGGACACCTCCAAATTCCACAGTACTGAAATTCCAGTAGGAGCACAGCAAAGTAGATGGAAAAGTAACATAGAAGCCAACTAAACTCAACAAAAAATAACAACACAGAAGGCTCAATTAGCAACAGTTTAGCAAATCCTCAGACAAGGACTTAGTGACCCTGCGGTGAGATAAACAATTTTCACGCTTTCTATTTTACTGTAGTATTTTGGATAGGTTCATTAGCCGTTTAGTTGTAATCACTTGCATCACTTGTCTTCCCGTTGTTCATCGATTTGCTTGAGCAGGCACCAGTAACATCTCCATACGACCTTTCATGTGCCAGTGTAGCCCAAGGGCATCTGCTCACTCAAAAACCATTCCTTCAAGTCATGGGAATGAGGTCTATAATTGTTACTGTTTTTGGCATATCAAATATGACACAGGTAGCTTGCCAGACTCTGCCATACGGGTGGAATACTTTTTTTTTTTTTGCTTTTTCGGTCACACCCGGCAATGCTCAGGGGTTACTCTTGGCTCTTTGCTCAAGAATTACTCCCTGGTGGTGCTCAGGAGACCATATGGGATGCCGGGATCGAACTCGGGTCGAGGTAGGCAAACGCCCTACCCACAGGACTATCGCTCCAGTCCCCGGGTGGATTACTCTTGGTAGTAGGTAATAAACAATATAAAAGAAATAACTGTGTGCCTGCTAAGGGGACAGGCTTGGAGGGCTTGGGGAAAATGAGGACAATCACAGAGAGATGCTGGAACATTGAAAGTCTGCAGTAACTATATTATGAACAACTTTGTAAACGTATTTTATTAAAAAAAACCCCAAAATAGGGTTAAGGGACTTGGGCTGTGACTCTGAGTTCAATCCTCAACACCACACGCCCTGCCCCGCGCAGCACAGCTGGGCATAGTCTCAGTGCCCCCAGCACCTCTGGTGTGGCACTTCAATTTTTTTAAAAACATAGTTTAAAAAATGCCATGCTACGTGAGAATGGGTTTCTTGGTAGCTCAACGGAAGCTAGCAGACAGCAGAAGAGTGTCCTGGATGTGTGAGAGAATGTATCAGTCTAGAGTGTCCTGTCTTACACAACCGCCATGCCAGAATGAAAGTTTGAGAGAGCATTTAGGGCCTGGGAGTGCCTCAGAGGTGGAGGGGTTGTCTTGCAGGTGTGAGGCTGAGAATTTGTGGGGTGCGGTGGCCCCCACACCACATGCCAGGTTCCATCCTGGGAACACTGCCATTCAGGTTCTCTGGTGCCATAAATAAGTGTGCAACCCTGAGTGAGCACTGCTGCCAAAACACACAAGCACCATCAGTGGCTCCAGGGGATCCTTTCATTCAGTCGCAAAAGGAAGTAGGGAGGGGATGGGAAAGCATCTATTTTGGCTTTTTGGGTCACACCCGGCAATGCTCAGGGGTTACTCCTGGCTCTGCACTCAGGAATTACTCCTGGCAGTGCTCAGGGGACCATGAGATGCTGCGGATTGAACCTGGGTTGGCCACTGCAAGGCAAACACCCTACTCACTATACTGTTACTCCAGCCCTGGAAAAGCATCTTAAAATTCCTCTTGATAGAGTCTTAGTAAAGACAATTCTGTGTCTGTAGGGCAAGCCACATGTGTAAGAGGAAGGGGAGAGAGGGGGGAGAGAGGGAGAAAGAGGGGGAGAGAGGGGGAGAGAGGGAGAAAAGAGGGGGAGGGAGGGGGAGAGAGGGAGAAAGAGGGGGAAAGAGGGGTGAGAGGGGGAGAGAGGGGGAGGGAGGGGGAGAGGGGAAGAGACGGGGAGAGGGGGAGAGGGGGAGACAGGGGGAGAGAGGGGGGAGAGAGGGGAGAGGGGGAGAGAGGAGAGAGGGAGAAGTGCTTGAATAGAGGCAGGCTGGGGGAGGGGGAGGGAATTTTGGGACACTGGTGGTGGGAATAGGGGCACTGGTGGAGGGATGGGTGCTGGAACACTTTATGACTGAAACCCAATCATGAACATCTTTGTAATTGTATATCTCACAGTGGCATAATAAAAAAAATTAAAATATATAAAAATAAAGAAAATTCTGTGATCTCACGGTGATTTCAACAGAAGAAAAAATGCTCCTGATTATAGGATATGAGAGAAGAACAAAAGCAGATGAAGTATAAAATATGGAAAACTTCTACATGGGCGTTGGCCAGAGATAAAACTACTCCTGAGGCCGTGAAGACAGCCCAAAGGGTTGGAGTGCAGGGCTGGTAACTGAGAGCCAGGTTCCAGCCCAGCACCAGTCTCCTGAGCTCTGTCCACTGCGGCACTGGGGAACATCCCACCACAAGAAGAACTGTGCCAAAAGAAGGCAATAAAGGATAAGAAAACCAGGACAAATAGAATGCAAAAGTCAGATGGTAAATTTAAGTTCATATATATATGTATATTATTGATTATATAATTTGATTTTTAAACTAGTATCAACATGAACTAAAACATTTACCTACACTGTCTACAAAAGACATAAAGTGAAGACATATGAAGAAGGTCAACCACGCAAACACAAACCAAAAAAATGAATGTGTATTTTGTTCTTATTATATTCATGTTGTTAATATACAAAGATGAAAAATCACCATCACTTGACGTTCTGTTATTCGACAATTTGCTCTAGCAGGCACCAGTAACATTTCCATTTGTCCTTGTCACGTATCAGTGTAGCCCAATGGCATCTGCTTGTTCCAGGAATACAAAGAGCCTCAAATCATTCGTTCTGGGTCTTGACAAAGAAGTCTGACCATCTTGTAGGTGGGCGACCACCAGTAAAAAACAATGGGTCTCATCCCCAGTGCTTAGGTGAAAAATAAGCACAAGAAAAGCCCATAGTTTCTGAAGACGGATGGGCAGGAATGTTACCAATGGGGATAAAAAACCTGCAACTAAAGGAGTTGCTCAGGGGCTGGAGTGATAGTCCAGCGGGTAGGGCATTTGCCTTGCACACGGCCGACCCGGGTTTGATCCCTGGCATCCCATATGGTTCCCCGAGCATCGCCATGAGTAATTCCTGAGTGCAGAGCCAGGAGTAACCCCTGAGCATTGCCGGGTGTGACCCAAAAAGAAAAAAAAAAGTAAAGGAGTTGCTCATTATACTTATTGACATAGCAACATAAACCAACGTCAAGACTTATCAAATAGCCCAATTGACATATGTGCAAGTTTGTCTGTCAATCATACTTCCATAAAACTTTTTTCTTTTAGAAAGACTTCAATAAAAGCAGAACTATGCCATGTTTGTGGGTTGGAAAACTCAGCAGCTTCCCAATTTGATTTATAGACTACATGCTTTCCCAATAAAATCCTGTCTTTTTTTTATTTTGTGGAATTTGATCAGCTAATCTAAACTTTACATTGAAATGAGAAAGACCAAGAATAATCGAGACGTTTGAATTTTTCCCATAGTGTGGTGCATTTAGCCAACGAAAATATAAACATGATTGTAAATCTGAAGTTATTAAGACAGCGTGGTATTTGACCGGGGATGGACCCATAAACCAAGGGCAGATAAACAAGAGGCCAGGAATCAGCTTGCATTTACAGCGCCCTTCAGATGGTTTGCAGAACAGGAGGGAAAGCGCAAACTGCAATAAACAGTGCTGGGTCAGCTCAGCGCTCATATGTGGAGTCTGAAAATTGGATCCCTACCTCACCCCGTAAACAAAAAATCAGTACCAGATGATATGAAAATCTAAAGTTCCAAGACAAGGATTCTAGAAGAAAGTATAGGAGAACATCCTCCAGATGTCAGGGTAGAAAAAAATGGCTAAACATAGTCACAAAAAAGCACAAATTATAAAGGAACATATTAATACTCTTGCCTACATGAAAATATAAAACTTCCTAATAGAGAAAGAAGGTAGTTCAAAGAGTGAAAAAATATGTTCACAATTCATCAAAATGACCTAAAGATGTAACAGAATAAAATAAATGACAAAGGCGACAGTAGAGAGCGGGAGATAATCGGTAGTGTTTCATATCTGCAAGAGGAGAATGGATGTGGTGATGCTTGTACAATGTAAGTATATTTGATACCAGTGAAACATACACTTAAAGATGGCAAATTTTACATGATGTGTATTTTAACAGAGGAAAACACTATTTGCTATTAAACTGTATAAATAATAGAAAAACCAATAGAAAAATTGGCCCAGAAAATGTCTAGGCAGTCAAGTAGATAATTAATACCTGAAAGGTGTTTAATCAAATCAATAATTAAGAAATTGTAAAAAATTTGCATACTGAAAACACTAAGGGTTAGTACTACATACATATTAAGAAAAAATGAAATCCTGGCACAACCAAATATTTATAAGGAATTCTCATGTACTTCTTACAAGACATATAAATTGGTGCAATCAACTTGGTAAACAATTTAGCAGTTTTTGGAAAAGCTGAATATAAGCAAACCTAACAGAAATTCAGTCAGAGCTCAGCACCAAGAATCATGACTAAGGAAAAGCTGTAGTCAGCTTCTTGTTAAACTAGAACATTATAGTTTAAATTTCCATATATTGAATTGAGTAAGTTGTGATATATTCATTCATGGAGTACTAGGCAGTAATGAAAACAAAGTATGACTATATTATACGTAACCACCCAGGAAGCTTGTAAATATAACATTGGGAACAAATAATAAATATAGAGGTATACATTTAATAGGATGATTTCTTTTAAAATTTCCAAAAATACACAAAATAAATAAATTTTGTTTAGAAACTAAAAGCAAAACAAATATTTTCAAAGTCAGGATAGTAATTATTTCTGGAAGGAATGAGGGGGTTGTTAAGGAAAGCGTACATATACCAACTGCTCGCAACATTCTAAACATTCTAGAGACTCAAGTCCAATAAGCCTCTTCCCCAATCATGAAATTGATTTTGTTTGCTTGTTTGTTTTATTTTATTTTATTTTGGGGCCATGCCTGGTGGTGCTCAGGGACTACTCCTGGCAATTTCTGGGAGGACCATATAGTGAGCCCAGGACTGAACCCAGGCTGGCTGTGTGCCAGGCAAGTACCCTAACCACTGTACTTTATCTCCAGCTTCAAGATAAAATTTCTTAAATGTGGACCAGTGAGGTCCACCCCTAAGCTGGGATGAGATCAGCTCCCCCCAGATACACAGACCTCCTGGGAAAAGAAATGGATGGAATTAAAATTATGGTTCTTTATGGGGTGCATGGAGAGACCCTCCAATGAGATGCTCAGGAGACCTGAAGACCCCGTGGGTATTACTCAGCCAGCTGGATTGATGGTTCAAATCGAGGACCTATGGATCCCATGCGGTGATGTCAGGGATTACTGTGCTGCCCCTGCAGTGCTGGGGGGCTGTTGGAGGACAGGTTTAGCTAGTTTGGGAGCTTTGCTGTTTTGCCCACTCACAGCTTAATCTACTTAAGCCAAGGTTCATTCTAATGAGACCTCTCTTCTATGTAAACACTGCTAGAGGGTGTGGCAGTTACAGAAATCACCTTGATTGAATAACTTCTGACTTATACATCTACTAAGACTTCTATGTTTTCTAGATTGGGCACAGCTCCTCTTTATACCCACTGCACCCAACGTGGGACAGTTAGAATTTACCAGGAGACGACCATCCTGGCTACGTTGAGACTATAGGAAGATTATAGGAAGGATCATACTAGTTTGCTTTTCAAGCAGGCGAATGTGACCCTTTCAGTATACGGAGAACAAGATACTCAGAATCACCCTGGTGCAGATAATAAATAAAAAGAACCTTGTGGGTACCATCTAGATTACATGAAGCCCATGTAATTAAGATATATTGCTTTATACCAGCTCTCTATCTCTCTCTCTCATTTTACATAAGAGATAATCTCATAATCTCGGGATTAGTCCTTGGCATAACCTTTGTTTATGCCTGTATTAGGGTGTGGTCGGGACCCCAGCGGCATCCCCGACAGGGGGACCTCCAGGGTTGAACCCAGCGATGGTCGGAGGGAGCCAAGGACTGAACTTAGGTCAGGTGCATGCAAGCTTCTTTTAAGCAGTAAAAATAAAGGTCGAGAGGCACCCAAGCATGCCCTCTGGGACTGACCATTCCCAACTGTCACCACTGATGACACAACTATGTATTTTAGCGAGTACTGCATATGACAAGCACACACAAAGAAATACATTCACTGGGCCAAAGACATAGCCCAGGGGTAAGGTGACGTCATGCACACAGCTGACTTGGGTTCGGTTCTCAGCACCGCCAAGAGTGATTGCTGAGTGCAGAGCCAGAGTAAGCCCTGAGCACCAGCAGGTGTGGCCTCCCCTCCTAGCCCCTCCCTCTACCATGCCCAAACCAAAAAACTTGTAAATTAAACCTGGGATCAAAGAGCTAACGCAGTGGGCTGGAGTGCATGCTTTGGTGTGCGAGTATTGGGTTGGACCCTAGCACCACAAGGTCCCCTAAGTAGTACTGTCAGGACTTTAGTACCCTGAGTTCAGAGCCAGTAAGCCCTGTGCACTTCCAAGAGGAACTCAAAAAACCACACAAGACAAGAAAGCATGAAAGATTTTCATTAACATATACTTGGAGCCTCTGACTCTCAAGAGTTCAACATAGGTCCAAAGTGAGTGGCTGTTCTGGTGTCAGACTGTTCAGATTCTGGGCACTACAAGCCCCGCTCTGGTTCCCTCTTACCCCTTCCATGCCAGAAAGATTGGTGTGTTTGCTACTGTCAAAGCTGGACTTGGGCAAAGAGGATATTGGGAGCGAAAACACAAGGCAAAGGAAAACAGTGCAATGACCTTGCGTTCACTCCAGCAGAAGCCAGGAAAGCGTCCTTGTACCCCATCGATCATTTCCCCACAGTGCTGAGTCATTTTCTTCCTTCTTGTTGAGTTCCTGTTAGTGGTTCTAACATGATTCAGGAGTTACCAGGATGTTGCCAAGCGTTACACAGCTGGAGTGGGAGTACAGTGAGTAGGACGCTTACCTTGCACACAGCTGCCACAGCTTCCATCTCTGCCATCCCATACGGTCTTCCTCAGCCCGTCAGAAGGGATCTCGGAGCGCAGAACCAGGAGTTCTGCGCATGGCTGGGTGTGACCCAGAAACAAAAACAAGAGTTACACAGGTGGGTTGAGGAATCCTCTGTGAGACTGACTCATTCACAGCAATAGTAAATGGGATGATACATCACAGGTGGACGACATGAGCTCAGGCATAGGACTACGTGAGCATCACACAGATGCTTTACATTGTCAAGGAGACAGACGTTGCATTTCAGAACTGCACAAAGCTTAATGCAAATATTCCAGGATTTAATTCTTCCAAACTCTTTACTAGTTTCCACATTGTTTAGGAAATATTATTTAGTCTTTGGACACAGGTTATAATTTGTACTTTTCCTTCCTTTTTTTTTTTTTTTTGCTTTTTTTGGGTCACACCCGGCAATGCTCAGGGGTTACTCCTGGTTCTGCACTCAGGAATTACTCCTGGCGGTGCTCGAGGGACCATATGGGATGCCGGGAATCGAACCCAGGCGGCATGGGCGGCCGCTGCAAGGCAAACGCCCTACCCGCTGGGCTATCGCTCCGCCCCTTTTCCTTCCATTTTTGTAGACCATTTTTAATGAGTGAGAACAGGGAGTGAAAACATTTTCTCAAAGAGCCAGAGAGTATAAACATTGGACGTGTAGAATATTTGGTCTTTGTTATAACTATTCAATTATGATATTGTATCAAAAAAACCAAACAAACATTAGTACCAACACCTAATGAATGCAACAAATCCTGTTCAACCCCTAGTCAGGTGAGGTGGCCAAGTGTAAGGCATCGGTCTCGTCAACCTGTTCAACCCCTAGACCCCGTATTCTCCTCCAAACACTGCCAGGAGTGATCCCTAAATGCAGAGCCAGGAGTAAGTCCTGAACACAGCCTAGTGTGGTCTCTAACACAAATGCCCTCCCTCTAAGCCCCTGCAAAAGCCAAGCAGTCATCAGGCAAGATATAAATAATAGGTTTTTCAGTAAAACACTTTCCTTTACAAAATAGGTATCCTGGTCATGGGAATTTGTTTCTTCCAGATTTAGAAGATAAAATTTGCTTGGAAACAGGAACCTAGGAGATAGTATAGTGGCCGGGCTGTATGCCTTGAAAGCAGGGGGACCCCATTTCAATCCCTGCCACCACACGGCCCCCAGGCACTGCCACTATGGACCTAAAGGCCCCCAAACACTGCTGTGTGGTTCTAATGGCCCCCAAGAACTACAGGACCTGAGCACTGAGCCATTTGGTCAGTCTGGGAGTGGCCCCTGGTGCCTGAGCACTGTTTAGAAGCCTCCATCCCCCCATAACTGGAAACTAAATTGTTGAATTTTTACATTTGACTTTATTTAATAAAAACATACTTAGATGTCTTACTTTTTCCTTTTTTTCCCCTTCTCTTTTTTAACCCTTTTGGCTTGGGGAGTCACACCTGGAGGTGCTCAGGGCTTACTCTGAGGGCTGGCTCTGAGCTCAGGTCTTGGAAATCACTCAGAAACCACTCCGGCAGGCTCAGGGGATCATATGGGATGCCGGGAATCAAACCTGGGTGGCTGCATGCAAGGCAAGAGCCCTGCCCACTATACTACCTCTCTGACCCCAGTATTTATTTTTACATCATTTAAAATAACTACATTTTTAATGGGGACCCTCCGTGGCGCTTGGGCCAGGGAATTGCTCCTAGTGATGCTTGTCTCAGCAGTGTGAGCCAGACAGAACAGTGCTCAGAGCCTATAGTGCAGTGCTCAGAGTCTACAGTGTGGTGCTCAGAGTCTACAGAGCAGTGCTCAGAGCCTACAGCGCAGTGCTTAGAGCCTATAGTGCAGTGCTCAGAGTCTACAGTGCAGTGCTCAGAGCCTACAGTGCAGTGCTCAGAGCCTACAGTGCAGTGCTCAGAGTCTACAGAGAAGTGCTCAGAATCTACAGTGCAGTGCTTAGAGCCTACAGCGCAGTGCTCAGAGCCTATAGTGCAGTGCTCAGAGTCTACAGTGCAGTGCTCAGAGTCTACAGCGCAGTGCTCAGAGCCTACAGCGCAGTGCTCAGAGCCAACAGCGCAGTGCTCAGAGCCTACAGGGTAGTGCTCAGAGCCTACTGTGCAGTGCTCAGAGTCTACAGTGCAGTGCTCAGAGCCTACAGCTCAGTGCTCAGAGCCTATAGTGCAGTGCTCAGAGCCTACAGCGCAGTGCTCAGAGCCTACAGTGCAGTGCTCAGAGCCTACAGGGTAGTGCCTCAGAGCCTACTGTGCAGTGCTCAGAGTCTACAGTGCAGTGCTCAGAGCCTACAGCTCAGTGCTCAGAGCCTATAGTGCAGTGCTCAGAGCCTACAGCGCAGTGCTCAGAGCCTATAGTGCAGTGCTCAGAGCCTACAGCGCAGTGCTCAGAGCCTACAGCACAGTGCTCAGAGTCTACAGTGCAGTGCTCAGAGCCTATAGTGCAGTGCTCAGAGCCTACAGTGCAGTGCTCAGAGCCTACAGCGCAGTGCTCAGAGTCTACAATGCAGTGCTCAGAGCCTACAGCGCAGTGCTCAGAGTCTACAGTGTAGTGCTCCCTTGGGGTCAAAGGGGTAACACTCAGCGGTGCTGGTTGGGTATCTCCCAACACCTTAGAACTACATTTTAAAGAGTTTTTGTTTGGGGGGACTTTAATCTGTAATCTTAAGACAGACAATTCTAACAGTATGTAGAAATCTATACTTGAACCTGTAAGATTTGTTTTGAGGGGGCTCAAAACAAATCTTACCATCATTGACAACATCAATGAAGAATACAACCGACTGGTTCAGCACCTCCATGATTGTGCGAAGAATGCTGAGAGAGAGAAAGACACAAAAGGACACCTGTCTTCAGAAACTCTCGAGCTCATTCCGGCCAACGTGGCAAGGCGCGAGCCTCAGGAGACCAAATGCTAACATCCAAGCTTACTGAACAGTGCAGAGAAGCGATAAAAGAAGACCTCAAAGACAGAAGAGCAGAAATACTGGAAGATGCAGCAGAAGCTAGGAAAAGCATTTGCACTGCCTGCCTTTCCTTTGCCAACTATAAGACCAAGATGACTGCCCTCCGACGCCCTGATGGATCTATCACATCTTCCAGAAAGGCAATGGAGAAGATTATCCATGACTTCTACTCAAATCTCTTTGATAGCCACATCCACCTGCCCACATACCAAATTCCACAGGATGGATATGTCACTCCCAACGTTCTCCCTTCTGAAATCCGACATGCCATCTCGTCAGTAAAGAAGGGAACAGCACCAGGCCCAGACAAAGTCAGACCCGAACACCTGAAGAATCTGCCGTCGGTACTCATCAATACACTAGCTCGGCTCTTCACACGCTACCTGTCTGAATGCAAGGTGCCCTCCCAATGGAAAACCAGCAGGACAGTTCTACTGTTCAAGAAGGGAGACATTCACGACATCGGCAACTATCGCCCCATCTGCCTGTTGTCTGTCATCTACAAGCTGTTTACATGAGTCATCCTGAACAGGATTAGCAGAACACTAGATGAAGGACAACCATGCGAGCAAGCAGGCTTCCGGAAAGGATTCAGCACAATCGACCATATTCACACAGTAACCAAGCTCATTGAGGTTTGTAGGGAGTACAAGATGCCGCTCTGTCTCACGTTCATTGATTTACAGAAAGCCTTTGATTCTGTGGAGACTGAAGCAGTCATTGAAGCCCTAGCCAAACAGGGTGTTCAAACCCAATACATCAAGATCCTTCGTGAGCTGTATTACGGATTCACCACCAGGATCTCACCATTCTACAAAGAAGTGATCATTGATGTCAAAAGAGGGGTTCGACAGGGTGATACAATTTCACCAAAACTCTTCAGCGCCACCCTCGAGAACATCATGCAACAATTAGAATGGGAAGGAATGGGAGTGAAGATAGATGGTCGGCAACTACACCACCTCCGCTTCGCTGATGACATCGTTCTAATAACACCAAACATTAGCCAAGCGGCACAAATGCTGGCTGACTTTGACCGAGAATGTGGAAAGATAGGTCTACAGCTGAATCTAAAGAAAACTATGTTCGTGAAGAATGAACTAGTTCCTGAGGCCCCATTCACTCTCAATGGAACAAACATCTCTGAATGCAGCAGTTATGTGTACCTAGGTCGAGAAATCAACATGATGAACGACCTAAAACCTGAGCTGCGCAGGGAGGAAGAGAGCGGCATGGAATGCCTTCAAAGGCATTGAAGAAATAGCTAAAAGGACAAAGAACCTCCGGCTCCGGGCACATCTCTTTGACTCCACCGTTCTCCCTGCATTAACATACGCCTCAGAGACCTGGGCCCTACGAAAGCAGGATGAGAATGCTATTCGGGTCTCCCAGAGAGGAATCGAAAGAGCTATGCTTGGAATATCATGCCTCACTCAAGTGAGAGAAGGAATCCGGAGTTCTGACCTCCGTCGCTATTCCAGAATCAGGGACACTGTCTCGTTTGCCAAGGCATCAAAAAATCAGATGGGCTGGACATGTAATGCGATTTGGAGACAACCGCTGGACTAGAGCCATTACCGACTGGATTCCACGGGATATCAAAAGATCACGTGGCCGCCCACCTACAAGATGGTCAGACTTCCTTGTAAAGACCCTGAAGGAACGGTTTGAGGCTCTTCATATTCCTGAATCAATCAGATGCCATTGGGCTACATTGGCACGTGATAGGGTCCAATGGAAATGTTACTGGTGCCCGCTCGAGCAAATCGATGAATAACGGGATTCAAGTGATCAAGTGATCCTTGAGGTGTTCAGGCTTATTCCTGGTTCTTTGCTCAGAGTTTGTTCCTGACAGTGTTTGGGGACCATATGCAGTGTTTGAGATTGAACTGGGGTTAGCTGCATGCAAGGTAAGCAAGCATTTTAACCCTATACAATGTCCCCTGGCATCAGAACTACAATTTTTTAAGGGAAGGGATTGCTACCATCAGTAGAATGCAGATTGTATGGAAACATTAATTACTAAAATAGTGATTTTTCAAAGAAGTCAGGAAAATTAATGGTATAAAATAAATATATCGTAAGGAAAATAATAACAATATTTTATTAACCATATATCGTTGGTTCATCAATAGAGTATTTCTATTTAGGACTGGAGAGATAGTACAAGGGTTAAGAACGTGGTCAACCTCAGTTTAATTCCTGACACCATATATGGTCCCTGAGCCCTGCCAGGAGTGATCCCTGAGCACAGAGACAGGAGTAAGCCCTGAGCTCTGTGACTGCGGTCCAAGGACCCCCCCACCACCAAATACACAAAAAGGATTTATACTTAGTGATAAAAAAATTCTGCTTTCTACTTATTTTTAACTTTTTATATTTTGAGTTATTGTTAAAAAGGACATATTTGAATGAAGGGAGGCTGGGTTATATTTTATGAGCTTGTTAACTTGATGGATAGTGGTTAGATACTCTGAGTACATGTAAGTAGCTTATAAATACCCAGCCGCTGATTTATTTGGCAGATGGGCTGAGTTTCTGGGTTGCACTCTGTAGTGCTGGGGGTGGTTTGTTGGGAGTGGTGCTGGGGATCAAACTGGGGTCGGCCACAGGCAAGGCAAGCTCCTAAGCTCCTGGGACCTGACTACTGATTTCTCATCTTTAATATGCTGATGGAAGGCACAGAGCATATATACAAGTGAGATATATATATCTCACTTGTATATATATATATCTCACTTGTGTATATATATATATATATATATATATATATATATATATATATATATATATCACTTATCTTCCCATTGTTCATCGATTTGCTGAAACGGGCACCAGTAACATCTCCATATAACCTGTCGCAAGCAAGTGTAGCTCAAGGGGCATCTGCTTGTTCCAGGAACACAAAGAGCCTCAAACCATTCCTTCATGTCATGGGAATGAGGTCTATAATTTTTACTGATTTTGGCATATCAAATACAACACGGGTAGCTTGCCAGGCTCTGCCTATATATATAGACTGGCAGAGCCTGGCAAGCTACCCGTGTATACATACATACATACATACACACACACACACACACACACACACACACACACGCTGGGGCCCCTACCCCTCAAGGTATTGCAGGTGTGGCTGTGGTGCCTGGCTGTGTCAGCAGGTGGCAGACAGGAGACAGGCTTGTCTATACCCAGGGCTCTGCCCCGTGGGCCCTGGGTGGTTGACGGTCTGACATAGAAAAAGACTGGGTCCCCTACAATGAACCCAGAGCCAAGACAGAACCTGGCAAGCGACCCGTGGTGTATTCAATATGCCAAAGACAGTAACAATAATGGATCTCATTCCTAATGAATGGAGACGTTACTGGCGCCCACTTGAGCAAATTGATGAACAACGGGACAACAAGTGACAAGTGACACTGGGGCCCACACACTTTAGGGGCAGGTCCCCCAACAGAGGGCAGCCAGGTAGCTGCCAGGCTGTAACTTGAGACGAAGGGTGTGCAATGTGGAATCTAACTCCCAGTTTCAAAGCCCAGGTCTGTCACATGCCTGCTCTCTAACGGAAGTTTCAGACAGATTCTTTAATTTCTTTAACTTGACTTTCCTCAGCTACAAAACAAAGAGAAAACTGGTGTCTTCCAGTAAGACTTCCGGAGGGCTGGGAGGGCCCTGAGACTCCCAGAAAAGGAAGAGCCTTTGCCTGGGATACACATCCCAGCTACAGGGCAAACAGGAAGTCACAGACAATGGAATGAGTCCATCTTTGGAGTGGATGGGGTGGGGGTGGGCAAGGCATCTTGGGGGCAGGTGCCTTTTTGGGTGCGATGCTCATCGGTTACTCCTGCCTCTGCACTCAGTAATTACTCCTGGTGGTGCTTGGGGAACCATATGGGATGTTGGGGATCAAACCCGGCTCAGTCATGTGCAAGGCAAACGCCCTACCTGCTGTGCTATCACTCTACCGGGACAAAACCTTTTTAAAAACATAGTTATCATTTCTTATGTAAGCTTAAGACAAACAGAAAATCTGTAGCAATAAGCAAAAATCTGTACTGAAATCTGTAAGAAAATCTGTAGCGGTAACCCAGTGGATTGGGCTGGGGAAGGGATATGAGAAGATTCTGCTGCTTTTTTTTATCTCTCTCTTTTTTTTTTTTTTTTTAATTTTGAGGCACATCAGGCAATCCTCAGGGGTTACTCCTGGCTCTGCACTCAGGAATCGCCTCCTGGCAGGCTCGGAAGACCGTATGGGATGCCGGGTATCAAACATCATTAGCTGCATGCAAGCCTAGTACTATTAGGCACTGTACTATCTTTCCAGCCCCCTACTTCTTTTTCTTTCATTTTTTTTCTTTTTGGGTCACACCCGGCAATGCTCAGGGGTTACTCCTGGCTCTGCACTCAGGAATTACTCCTGGCAGTGCTCGGGGACCATATGGGATTCAGGTGATCGAACCCGGTCGGCCGCATGCAAGGCAAATGCCATACCCGCTGTGCTATCGCCGGGCCCCTGGCCCCCTATTTCTAAGTTTAAAGTTTAACTTAATATTTGAAGAGTGGTTCAGAGCCACATTGTGTGACAGCCCCCCAGGCCATGCTGTTTCTGTCCCCCCCACTTTCCCGTGGGGTTCTGGGGTTCCCTCAACAAACTGTGAGGCTCCTAGGCTGCCCTGGTTGCTCCTCTCTCCTGGGCCCTGCCCTCCATGGGGATCTCAGTACAGCAAAAGTCTCCCCACCAGGAAGGCAGCAAAGCAGCCCGTAGGCCTCTCCTGTCTGGCTGTGCAGCCTCCCTACCCCAGCAGGGCTCACCTGTGTGGCCTTCAGGATACCACCTGGATGACAGCGCCCACACTCCAGTCTGCGTGACATCTCCACCTCCCACATGACACCCCTGCGTGCTGCCTCCGGTCACCTCCTGATTGCCTCCTGCTCAACTCCCTGCGTGCACCTCCTCGTGATACCACCTGTAGTTCACCTGCACTCACGGCCTGCAATACCTTCTTGTGATACTGCCTGTGTACCACCTACCACTTGCCACCTCCCCCTCTATCTTTATCCCCAGCTCAGGCCAGGTATCACACTGCTGCCCACACACACACACACAAGTACAAACACGTACACACATATACACACTGCCCGCCTCCGCCCCGCCCCTCTTCTCTGGGCCACCTCTGGCCATCCTCAGACCCAGTGTCAGCCTCTTCCTCACCTGCCTGAAACCTCTGCCTTCTGGCCAGGCCTGTTTGCTCTGCTGAGCTCCAAACCCTGCCCAGGTCCTCTGCCCTGGGGGCCTCTCTGGGAGTGGTGACTGCTCAGAGCAGTCAGAGCAAAAAAAAGTGTGTGTGTGTGTGTGTGTGTGTGTGTGTGTGTGTGTGTGTGTGTGTGTTGGGGAGAGAGCTGCGTTGGCAGGTTGCAGACAGGAGACAGGCTTGTCTACACAGATGGTTGATGGTCTGACATAGAAAAAGACTGGGATGAACCCAGAGCCATGGCAGAGCCTGGCAAGCTACCTGTAGTGTATTCGATATGCCAAAAACAGTAACAATAATGGATCTCATTCCCAATGAATGGAGATGTTACTGGCGCCCGCTCGAGCAAACTGATGAACACCGGAAGACAAGTGACAAGTGACAAGTAACCACCGTGAGATATACAATTACAAAGATGTTCATAAGATGTTCATATTTGGGTTTTGGTCATACAGTGTTCCAGCACCCATCCCTCCACCAGTGCCCATTTCCCACCACCAATGGGAGAGAATTCTTAGACACATACTGGGTTCCTTTCCACAGTGCATGACACCCATACATTGTCAGGAAAAGCTTGCAAAGAGTCCCACACAGGCCCGAAGCAACAAGGTCTTGATGTGAAATCCAGAGCTTGTAGGAAGATTCCGGATAAACTTTGGGACCGGCTCCTAAGCCAATTAGCCTGAGAGAGTCTGGGGCTGAGCGTCAGCTGCTCTCCTAGGAGGGCTAGGACCATCCGACTGAGTCCTCAGGAAGCAGCCTGTCAAATTGCAGCGCTCAGCTGAGAGCGAGTCCTGGTGTGGTGAGATGTAGTGGGTCCCCACGCCTCTCCCCACTGAGCATAATGGTCACCTACGAGAACCCCTTTTCAAACACAGCTACGTGGCAGTGGTCCCGCCAGCACCCATAAATATTTCTCTATTGACTTTTGTTTTAGTCTTTAACAGTATCCTCTGCACTGGTTCAATAAACAATGCGAGGCAAAGGAAGAGAAGTTTCAGAGAGCAGAATAAATCTTTGAAATGTTAACATGAGCTCGCAGCCAACTCTGCCTTGCTGCCAAGGGGGAACTGGGGCCACAGACCAGGCGCGGATGTGGCCACCTGCTCCCTGCCAGCATCGCCTACAGCGTCGCCAAGTGGAGAAGGAAGGAAGGTTCCAGAAGCAGGGAAGAAGGCCAGATGGGTGGGGGTGGGGACTGTGGAGAGAGAGGAGAGAAGCAGGGGAGTGGGGAAGAGGGAAGAGAGAAAGGAGAGAAAGGGGGAGGGAGAAGGGGGAGGGAGATGGGAAGGGAGGGGGGTGGGGAGGGAGGGAGAGAAAGAGGGAGCAAAGAGAGGGGGAAGGAGAGAAAGGGGAGGTAGGAGGCCCAATCAACCATAGAACTATGAGATGCCCGGGTGTGGGGGACCCTCCTATTCTCCCCCCACTGTAAAGTGGCCTTAAACACGCAGGCGGTGGAACCTGACTGCCTGAGCTCAATCCCGACTCCGTCACTTAATAACTGCACACACAAACCTCAGTTTCCTCATCTTTAACTTGAAGGTAAAAATAGCCCCTTCCGCAAGGGGCCTGACTTCAGCATTAAAGACCAGTCATGTCAGGTGACGGGGCCCCAGGAACCCCATGCTCCAGAGTCGTGCCTGGGTTGACCCCGTGAGTGGTGCTGGAGCAGCAACCACAGCAGAGGGAAGAGAAGGAGCAGGCGTTGTGGCCAGCAGATCTCCTGAATGGGCTCGGCAGCTCGGGCCCGTCTGCTGACACCCCTCGGGCCAGAGCCTCTCATTGCACAGGCCTTTATTAACCCTCCTAGTCCTCCCGGGGACGGTCTGTTCTAGGGAACAGGTTGCCACAGTGCTCAGGTGTGTTTACTGTTATCGATTGTGTAAGACGCACACGAAGATCTGGTCAGAGACAGTTACTGCTGGGAAGCAGGTGCCCAGGGAGCCAAGCCAGGGCGGTAAATGTGGTGGTCACTTAACAGAGCTTCCTGAGAAAGGAGGAGCTCCACTGGGACACAACCTTGTACCCACATAGTTGGAATGACCCTGAGCTTGGAACACAGCCTCCAGGGCACTCGGACGTCTCACTGGCATGAGCTATCATGAGGGGGGGGGAGGGGAGGAGAGAGAGAGAGAGAGAGAGAGAGAGAGAGAGAGAGAGAGAGAGAGAGAGAGAGAGAGAGAGAATGCCTAAGAGAGAAAATGCTGCCAGGGAGAGTACTGTATTACCAGAGAGTACTGCCGGAGAGAACACAAAAGCCTGCCAGAGAGGTAACACAGGGCCTAGGGCACTTAAATGGCTTTATTCCCAGCACTATATGGTCCCTTGAGCACAGATCCAGGAGTAGCCCCCATGCACCACCCCTCCAGATATGATGCCCAAACACCCTAAAATAGAAGCAACAGCAAGCCCAAAAAGCTAGTGGGATTCCCAGCTCAGTTCAGCCTTAGACAAGTCACATTTCTGCCAGGGTGCGATTGACGCTAAGCTCTATATGAAGTCATTTACAGGGTTTCCTGACATTCACCCACTAGAGGTCTCCCTGAACTCTCTGAGGCCCCGAGAGGTGGAGTGATTTGCCCAGGGTCACAGAGCATGCCAGATGATGCCCTCCTGGTAGCCCCCAGCCCCTAGCCCTTCCTCTCAGTGCCCGCCTCTGAGCTTGCAGCTCCACACACCCCAACACGTCACCAGGCCTTGCCGGCCCTGCCTAACAGCTCCTTGCCCACAGAAGAGGATGTAGGGAGGAGTCACCCAGTACCCCATGTGTGCAACAAGGACCCGGGCCCCTGGTTCTCTGTGGAGCACGCCAGGTGAGGAGCAATGTTGAAAGCACAGCCTGTGACCACTCGTCAGAGCCAGCCTGTGTGGGGAGGCTCGAAGCATTGTGGGCAGGGAGCGGGTTTTCCACACTGCCAGCTCTGGGTGCAGGCTGGAGAGAAAGACTGCTGCCAGGGAGAGTACTGTACAGAGAAGAGCAGGCCGGAGTTCTGGGAGTGAGTGGTGAACGGTGGTCGAGCGAGGACTGTGGGGGAATCAGAGTCTGGATGGTCAGCAAGGTGGGGGAGAACCTGGTGGGCAGGGGCAGGGGGAGCCCAGACATTCATGGGGAGAGATTTCAGGAAGAAGGCCCCAGTGCCAGCTGCCTCGGGGTCCTGGAGGGAAGAAGGAAGAGGCCCCCAGCAGGAGCACTGGGGGGAGAGTTCAAGTGGCTGGGGGAGAAGAGACAGAGAACAGGCGCTTGTCCCAGAGCACCAGAGAGCTTGTCTGCCCATGACCATGGGCCATTAACGTCACCTGCTGGGAAGCACATTGTAGAGCTTAATTCAGGGATTCCCAGTGTCCTGTCAGGATGCACTTTGTCCCCGCCTCGCCTCGCCTTTGGTAAGATCAGGGAGGTTAAGTAATCTCCCCAAAGACACAGAGGAGGAGATCAGAGAGGTTAAGTAATCTCCCCAAAGACACAGAGGAGGAGATCAGAGAGGTTAAGTAATCTCCCCAAAGACACAGAGGAGGAGATCAGAGAGGTAAAGTAATCTCCCCAAAGACACAGAGGAGGAGATCAGAGAGGTTAAGTAATCTCCCCAAAGACACAGAGGAGGAGATCAGAGAGGTAAAGTAATCTCCCAAAGACACAGAGGAGGAGATCAGAGAGGTTAAGTAATCTCCCCAAAGACACAGAGGAGGAGATCAGAGAGGTAAAGTATTCTCCCCAAAGACACAGAGGAGGAGATCAGAGAGGTAAAGTAATCTCCCCAAAGACACAGAGGAGGAGATCAGAGAGGTTAAGTAATCTCCCCAAAGACACAGAGGAGGAGATCAGAGAGGTTAAGTAATCTCCCCAAAGACACAGAGGAGGAGATCAGAGAGGGTTAAGTAATCTCCCCAAAGACACAGAGGAGGAGATCAGAGAGGTTAAGTAATCTCCCCAAAGACACAGAGGAGGAGATCAGAGAGGTAAAGTATTCTCCCCAAAGACACAGAGGAGGAGATCAGAGAGGTTAAGTAATCTCCCCAAAGACACAGAGGAGGAGATCAGAGAGGTTAAGTAATCTCCCCAAAGACACAGAGGAGGAGATCAGAGAGGTTAAGTAATCTCCCCAAAGACACAGAGGAGGAGATCAGAGAGGTAAAGTATTCTCCCCAAAGACACAGAGGAGGAGATCAGAGAGGTTAAGTAATCTCCCCAAAGACACAGAGGAGGAGATCAGAGAGGTTAAGTAATCTCCCCAAAGACACAGAGGAGGAGATCAGAAAGGTTAAGTAATCTCCCCAAAGACACAGAGGAGGAGATCAGAGAGGTAAAGTAATCTCCCCAAAGACACAGAGGAGGAGGAGATCAGAGAGGTAAAGTAATCTCCCCAAAGACACAGAGGAGGAGGAGATCAGGGAGGTTAAGTAATCTCCCCAAAGACACAGAGGAGGAGATCAGAGAGGTTAAGTAATCTCCCCAAAGACACAGAGGAGGAGGAGGGAGATCAGAGAGGTTAAGTAATCTCCCCAAAGACACAGAGGAGGAGATCAGGGAGGTTAAGTAATCTCTCCAAAGACACAGAGGAGGAGATCAGGGAGGTTAAGTAATCTCCCCAAAGACACAGAGGAGGAGATCAGAGAGGTTAAGTAATCTCCCCAAAGACACAGAGGAGGAGATCAGGGAGGTTAAGTAATCTCCCCAAAGACACAGAGGAGGAGATCAGGGAGGTTAAGTAATCTCCCCAAAGACACAGAGGAGGAGATCAGAGAGGTTAAGTAATCTCCCCAAAGACACAGAGGAGGAGATCAGAGAGGTAAAGTAATCTCCCCAAAGACACAGAGGAGGAGGAGGACCTCTCTTAACCAAACTCTCAATCAGTAGAGGTGGGTCTTGGGAGAGGGAGCCAGAGGGACCCTGCAGCCAGGTCAGTGCCTTCTCCTCATTTCTGCTCCTGGAGCCACTTAGACCAAACCAAGAATTACTTGCAATCTCAAACATAGTTTCCGTAATGAAGAAACTTCTCCATACCCTGATTTGGCAACAGCCCTTTCGGCAGTTTGGGCTACAAAGGAAGTCTCTGGAGGAAAGTGGGCCCCAGAATCCACTTAAGATTCCAAGTCACATGGGGCATATGCTCATGCACGCACACACACACACATGCATGTATGCACGCACCATTTACATGAATGTAGCATTCAGCTTTTTGGAGTCCTGGCTGACCACCCCACTCACTCAGGGCACACACATGGAACACACCTGTTTGGCTGATTACAGCCTCAGACTCAGGCACTGAGGTATCAGGTGCTATGATGCACTGCTGGAAGATTCTATCTTGTTCTCACTGACCAGCTCTCAGAGAGTTCAGGGAGAAAGGGGTGAGGTGAGGACCGGGATGATGTGTCTGAGTCCTTGCTCCACTGTGCACTGACCACTGACCCTGAGCAGACCCAGTTCTCAGAGGGCAAAAAAGACAGAGACAGAGCTTGATCGATAGGACAGAGACACAGGAGGGCAGAGAGACAGGAGGGCAGGGAGAAAGGAGGCCTGAGAGACAGGAAGGTAGAGACAGGAGGGCCCCAAGAGACGAGCACCCTGAGAGACAGGAGGACAGAGACAGGAGGTGACAGGCACTTTTCCAGCTGGAAGACAGGAAGGTGGCAGAATGTGACTCGTTTCCTAAGTGTCTGAGAGCTCAGGACCTGTAAGCAGGAAAGGGAGGTGCAAGAGGGGGTACTGCCAGGGAGGGGCAGCTGGCCCTCACCTCTTCTCCGCTGCACATGTGGCATCCACCCTCCCACCTGCTGCTCACAGTGGGGCAGGGCTGTTGCAGGACACCTAAAAGCCTAAAAGCCTCTGCATCTGCCCTGATTGCCTCCTGCAAATCACTTCGTAGATAAGGGGGTAGTTTAAATGTGGCAGTTTATCTGACCATGTATTCTGTACTGGCAGGTATAAATATTCTCTCATGCTACCACAATCATCGTGGGACTAGCTAGATCTTACCAGCATATTTGCCTGGCCACGTTGGATCTCTAAGTAATTAGACCAGAGAGAAATGCTGTTTGCCTCCAAGCAAGCAAGCATGGCTTGCTGATAACTCAAAGACAACTAAAATACAAAACTACCGTGAAGTAGACGAGACTCTTGTGAAGGCTTGGAGAAATATTTAACTGGCATTAGTATTAGTCTTTGGTACATGACTAATAGACATGCCATCTCAGAAACCCCCTTCTCTACCCTATAAAGGCATTTCCAGGCATATCTTGGCTCAAGACATTAGCATATAAAGAGGCCTAGGTGAGGTGCAGGAGAAATTACCTGAGGGCATTTGACCCTCCCTGCTTCCCATAATAGTGGGAGGTCTGAGTTGCAGGGGGTATAAAACTAGGCTGCTTCCTCTCTCACACTCTCTCTTTTGGGCTCTCTTTTGGGGCTCGCGACTCTTCTTGGGAGTCTTGTCTTTGTCTCCTCTCTACAGGGCCTTAACACGTGGTGGCCGCCATCTTGGCCTATACGTGGCTGGGGTTTTATCCTGAAATCCTAAGCACCGGTTTTTCCTATTGCTGATTTGTATGCCTGAACCTGTGATAAGTAAAGCCTTTTAAAACTGCATCGGATTCCTGAGTCTTCATCCATTCCCCACCGGCTTCAGAGGTAGAAGGGAACTCGCTTCCCGGCACTGTTGGGGACCCCAGCGGCCTCCCCGACACAGGGCTACCACACCCTTGGCACACTGGCAGGTATGCCAATGCCCCAGTCTGTGCTATATACTCTTTGCCTTCTCCCAGGAACCTCCAGGGCACACGCAGGCCAGCTGGGCACTGCTCATGGGCGGAGCTGCAGGGAAGAAGCCGCACCCCACCAGGGTGATGCCCTTCAACTGGGCATTATCCGGGACCACTGGACACACTCCTCCGAGGTCTGGTTTCCTCATCTGCCCCATACCATTGAGCGCCCCCTCCTCCAGGCTGCAGATGGGGACAGAAATGGGATGTGCCCGTGGCAGTGTTCTGGGAGCCGCGGGTCTCCCTACAGAGAGCAGGGACTTTTCCACAGCTCCTAGTGAATTCCTACAATGGAGCTTCCAGAACATCACCATCCTAAATTGCCTCGATCCAAGGGCAGAAGATGAGTTAATTCTTTAGCTTTTGGACGGCAAGGAGCTGAGGCAGAGCAAAGGGCAGGCCTGGAAGCCTCTTTTGGAAATGACAAGATTCATTTAGCCATCAATTAGCGCAGTCCCCAGGCTCAGGGTGTGCAAGCTCGGGCCGAAAGAATGCGCCAGGCTCGCTGATTAGAAACAGATGGGCTGGCAAACTTCAGACCTGGCCATGCAGGGCAGAATTCCTGGGCACCCAGCTCCAGGCTGGGGTAGATGGGGTGCGTTAGGACATTCTGGCCACTGGCGTGGAGAGGGAGCACCAGGAATCCAAGCGGGCGCCAGAAGATTAAGAGGCAGGGGAGGGAAGAAGGTCGACTCTGGCAAAAATCATCTGAGATAAAATTAGTCCAACCAAATTGGCGGACAGATGCTGAGATCAGACGTGACATGCTGACATGCGAAGAAGTGAGTGACTGGAGAGCGCCGCGCCAGAAGCAAGATCCTGGAGCTCTGGTGCCTGGGAAAATGACTCTTGGCCACGTATCCTGTGTATTGAGCTCTTACTATGCGCAAGGCTCTATTTCAAGCCCTGGAGTCACATGCTCACTTATGAGACTCTGCCGCTGTGTCCATTTTGCAGATGAGAAAACTAGGGTATTGAGTCTGCTGATAATTGTTGGAAATGGTAACGCCAGACTAGAACTGAACATTGAATGTAAGCAAAGGGAAACACATGATAACCCATAAATGTTATACTGCAAGCCACAATGTGTAAGAGAAGGGAGTAGGAGAGAGGGAGAGAGGGAGAGGCAGAGAGAGAAAGAGAGAGAGAGAGAGAGAGAGAGAGAGAGAGAGAGAGAGAGGGAAAAGTATTTGCCATAGAAGCCAGGGTGGGTGGTGAGGGGAGGGAATCAGGGGACATTGGTGGTGGGAAATGTGCACTAGTGGAGGGAAAGGTGCTGGAAGACTGTATGACTGAAACCCAATCATGAACAGCTTTGTAATTTTATTTATTTATTTTGCTTTTTTTTGGGGTTACACCCATTTTATAGGTGGGCGGCCTACAAAATGGGAAACTGACATTTTGCACCCAGTGGAGGGACTGGGTGGGCAGGACAAACTCTGCAAACAGAAGGTCCAAGATGAAAGCTTCCCTAGGACGACAGCAGTGGACTAAGCAGTGGGAAACATAGATCAGGAAAAATTGGTAGCAGCTAGAAAGGCCCTTTGACCAGTCCTGCATGTTCAGAGACTTAAGTCACTGTCCCTGGCTGGGGTCAGGTCCTCTTAGGTAAAGGTGACTCTCCTGATTTATTGCAGGACAGGAGAGGACGCACCTGTGTGATTCTTTACCAGCTCTGGGGAAGGCTCAGAGCATTCATGATCTGTCAGCAGGAGGTCCAAAGACCCAACTCAGAAGACATCTTGACTGTCTCTCTCCCCTCCCCCCACCCCCTGACATTATGATTGACAAGGAAACTGTGAGGTTTACTGTTGGGATTCACTGGATTACCCGAAACCCTCACACAAACCCTCACATAGAGATTCTGGGAAAATCACTTGATCACTTGATCACTTGAATCCCATTATTTATCGATTTGCTCGAGCGGGCGCCAGTAACATTTCCATTGGACTCTATCACGTGCCAATGTAGCCCAATGGCATCTGCTTGATTCAGGAAGAGCCTCAAACCGTTCCTTCAGGGTCTTAACAAGGAAGTCTGACCGTCTTGTAGGTGGGTGGCCACGTGATCTTTTGACATCCCGTGAGATCCAGTCGGTAATGGCTCTAGTCCAGAGGTTGTCTCCAAATCGCATTACATGTCCAGCCCATCTGATTTTTGATGCCTTGGCAAAGCGAGACAGTGTCCCTGATTCTGGAATGGCGACGGAGGTCGGAACTCTGGATTCCTTCTCTCACTTGAGTGAGGCGTGATATTCCAAGCATAGCTCTTTTGATTCCTCTCTGGGAGACCCAAATAGCATTCTCATCCTGCTTTTCGTAGGGCCCAGGTCTCTGAGGCTTATGTTAATGCAGGGAGAACAGTGGAGTCAAAAGATGTGCCCGGAGCCGGAGGTTCTTTGTCCTTTTAGCTATTTCTTTGATGCCTTTGAAGGCATTCCATGCCGCTTCTTCCTCCTGCACAGCTCAGGTTTTAGGTCGTTCATCATCTTGAGTTCTCAACGTAGGTAAACATAACTGCAGCATTAGAGATGTTTGTTCCATTGAGAGTGAATGGGGCCTCTGGAACTAGTTCATTTTTTCATAAACATGGTTTTCTTTAGATTCAGCTGTAGACCTATCTTTTCACATTCTCGGTCGAAGTCAGCCAGCATTTGTGCCGCTTGGCTAATGTTTGGTGTTATTAGAACGATGTCATCAGCGAGCGGAGGTGGTGTAGTTGCCGACCATCTATCTTCACTCCCATTCCTTCCCATTCTCATTGTTGCATGATGTTCTCAAGGGTGGCGCTGAAGAGTTTTGGTGAAATGGTATCACCCTGTCGAACCCCTCTTTTGACATCAATGATCACTTCTTTGTAGAATGGTGAGATCCTGGTGGTGAATCCGTAATACAGCTCACGAAGGATCTTGATGTATTGGGTTTGAACACCCTGTTTGGCTAGGGCTTCGATGACTGCTTCAGTCTCCACAGAATCAAAGGCTTTCTGTAAATCAATGAACGTGAGGCAGAGCGGCATCTTGAACTCCCTACAAACCTCAATGAGCTTGGTTACTGTGTGGATATGGTCGATTGTGCTGAATCCTTTCTGGAAACCTGCTTGCTCGCATGGTTGTCCTTCATTTAGTGTTCTGCTAATCCTGTTCAGGATGACTCGTGTAAACAGCTTGTAGATGACGGACAACAGGCAGATGGGGCGATAGTTGCCAATGTCGTGAATGTCTCCCTTCTTGAACAGTAGAACTGTCCTGCTGGTTTTTCCATTGGGAGGGTACCTTGCATTCAGACAGGTAGCGTGTGAAGAGTCGAGCTAGTGTATTGATGAGTACCGACGGCAGATTCTTCAGGTGTTCGGGTCTGACTTTGTCTGGGCCTGGTGCTGTTCCCTTCTTTACTGACGAGATGGCATGTTGGATTTCAGAAGGGAGAACGTTGGGAATGACATATCCATCCTGTGGAATTTGGTATGTGGGCAGGTGGATGTGGCTATCAAAGAGATCTGAGTAGAAGTCATGGATAATCTTCTCCATTGCCTTTCTGGAAGATGTGATAGATCCATCAGGGCATCGGAGGGCAGTCATCTGGGAAAATACAAAACATTATCTTCTTCCCTCTCCC
>JAJIBD010009034.1:0-112854 GCA_021461705.1 Cryptotis parvus | reverse complement strand
TTTATACATAAATCCATAATTTATCTGTCTCTGCATATAAATGCTGAGGCATATAAGCACACATATTTGCAATATAAAATGTTATTGTGTCAGAAATGCATAAATTCATTGTATTTATACATCCACAATAATGAAAAAATATGGAGATTATTGCTATTTCCCATGGACACAGAGTAGAAAGGAACCCACTATTCAATTCTACTGTATCTTTACAAGTTATCTGCAAGATGGTGTCTTCTGGTCTTTTCTTGGTCCTATCCTTTACTTTCCAGACAAAATATGAAAAGCAACCATTAGTATCTATACTTGAGAGCTAAGGTTATTGAGGTCACAAAACCTTTTAGCATGTATGCCAAGGATTGAGGTAGTCCCATTCGAATCCCCAAGTCATGTTCTTTTTCCAGTCCCACATGCCATCTCTTAATATGAAGGAAGGCTGACTTTGCAGTTAGTGTTTGATAAACCAGTTCGTAATTTATATGCTCCAATTAATAAATCGATTACCCAGTTCCCATGATAGTGCCGCCATTATGTGTCATGGTTTCTGTATTCACTGGAGCTCTTCAAATACATCATATCATGCAGAAAACAATGTGCTCTGTCTTTCTTGACTACTACTGAGAAAGTCTAGTTATTAAACTCATCTTTGAAGATAGTTTAACAATGAATTTTTCTATCACTTCCAGGTACAAAAAAGCAATCTGTTAACCACACTTTTAGTTAAATGATTAAAATTTAAATCAGCATGTCGATGATTTATAGACAGTAGAAAAAACTACACCATTTGTAGTTCAAACTGTGGAGAATAAAGTGCGTGTGGTGGATTATATGCTGTTACAATGGTACGCAAGTCTTCACAGAAATAGTAATTATTGGCAAAGCTATAGCCTTCAAGTGAAATATGGCAGAATATGGCCAATGTTCTTTGATTAATATTACTAACACAGAGCATATATATGTTTCTCCTTGTTGAAGGATCTCCAGAAAAATCCTTTTCTTGCCTTCTGCTTATCTTGGGTCTAGAATTTCTCTTGGAGTCTCCACACATGGAAAAAACAGTTTTTTTTAATATAAATTTGCATACTTAAGTTTTCAAACTGTTGGGCATACTTGGGCTTAACAGAAATGCTTAAGTACAATATCCTGGGGATACACTTTAGCATCATTAAAGAGATCCCAAGTTTTGATTGTACCTGATCACCAGGAACGTGTTACAACCCCTTCCTTCTATCTTCCTGTTTCAATGCTCCTACTATCTCTAGACTATGGAAATAAGAGTGATTCCATTATCTAGTGTGACTGCCAAGGGAAGCCTTTAAACCATCTTTCTCTTGGCTTTCAATGTTTTCCCACAGTTCCATATCCAAAGTGCTTTAGACAATTCACTGTAGTGGAAATGGGTCGAGCCAACATTACTGCTGAAAAAAAAAACAGGTGATGTAACATACTTCTTAATAACTATGCCTCCAAGCAGAGTTTTTTTCCTGCAAGGGAGAGATGGGATCATTGGGGTACCCACTGCCATGAGAGGTGACGCCACAAAGAACAGATGCTCATGAGGAGCCACTTCCTTCAGTATCACCACAGTTAGTGAGTCTTCATCAGATCCCCCTGGAACCTTTTTAGAGTCCTCCTGCCAGACATGCCTTGTTCCCTGTCCCCTTCCTTTGCCATTCCAAGTGATTGACTGAAACCCTATCTAATGGAAGAGGACCAATGGAACAGGTCTCTTCTAAGACCATGGAGGTGAGCAAGTGCCCCAAAGAAGCTAGGTACAGATTTGAGCTGGATGCATGACTTGCTGTTTTGCCTACATATTGTAGAATTCAGGCTTTTTTGGAGCTTAATAAAAAAATTACAAGAGGTAACAGTTCTTTCCCCAAAACTAGTTTTTTGTTTGTTTTTGTTTGGGCACCAAACCTGGCTATGCTCAAGGGTTGTTTCTGGTAGTATGTAGGGGGCCATATGGAGTGCCATTGCAATACAAGCACCATAGTACTTTCGTTCTATCCTCTTTGCTTCCCAAAGTATGTTTATGGAAAGATTATGCTGGAGCCCCAAGAAGGCAGCTTGTGGACAAAGTCCTGCCAAGTCACTCCCTGAGGAGAAGCAAGATGATGGCTTTAAAGATTGGGTGGCTTGCAGAAGGACCTGCATGGAATCTGTGTTGTTCCATAAGTAGATCTATCCTCTCTGGAGTGTCTAGTACTCTGATTTTCCTCTGGACAGCTAGTGTATCAGTTTTGCAGGACCTGTATATCCATCTCAGCTCATTTTTGTGTGCTTGTTTTGCAGAACTTATTTTTTGTGGGGCATATTTTCACAGTTGTATGGGGGAAAATTCCTGTTTAAGCATGAGAGGGAATCTTCTGTCACAAAGAATGTTACTGTTGCTGAGCTCATTCTCCCTTGAGAGACTTTACAGTCCTTAATCATAAAGGACTTTAGGGTTGGAAGGTGTCGCTTCTGTAATTCCTGTGGAGTAGCAGCAGATATTATGCCCTGTCAGGGTAAGAATCTTTTTGGCATGCGAATGTTTTGTAATATATTCTCCTCATAAGTTGCAAGATCAGAGCCCAAGGTAAATAGATGTATAATGGCTACCAGTAGGCCAAGAACTGCAATGAGTATCCAGAACTGGAAAGATAGTGGATATTTGACAATTTCCCATATGGAAGAGTTTGAGGGGGCTGATTTCTTAGCCACAAACTAAAAATCAATGCAGCCACTGAGGCTTCTTTAACCCATTCAGTGGTTTTAATGTATGTGCACCAAGAGATATTAGTTGCTGTACAACCTCTAACCTGGAAGACAATGATGAATTTCAGTCTATAGCACTGTCTGAGGCTGATGTGGGTCATGCCCTTTGTATGCTGTCCAAGAATCAATTTGGAGGCTTCTATAGGCATGGCAGTAGCAGTCACTGTTTCCAAACAACTTGTCCAACCCTGGGCCACTGAGTTAAAATGCCTTGATGCCTTGATAATAAAACCACCAGCCCCTCGACCAAGAGCCTTTCCAAATATTTTAGTTTGTGAAATCACAACATGTTTGATATAGAGAGTGATTGTTAACACTGGGTTACCTGAGGACACTTGATAAGGATCTCTTCTATGTGAGACAGGAAAGAGGAATTTTCTAGAATGACAGCTATAAGACACCATTTACAAAGTAGCTCATATATCTGTGGCAAAAATGGCCTGTAGGTGAGTTTTTGAGTCAAAGAAAAGAGAATTGTTTCCAAGTTTGTACAGAACTGTTCGTAAAGGGACCATGTAGGTGAGAATCTTACCTTGTGAATCTCTTTTTAAAATGTAAATAATCTGCAGTCCTACTAGGGCTAATAACTTGTGAGAGGGATTTACTGCTATCAATCAGAACTCTTTGGCCACATCTGGTGTCACATTTATAACTAGCCACCACATTGTAGCCAAGTAGAAAAGAAAAGTTATGAGTAAAGAACTGGAGTGGTGTTGAGAGGCAAAGGAAATCTGGGAAAACGTTGACCAAGAAAGCACCCTATGGGACACCTGGATAACTTGAATTATTTTTGCCGTGGATTTTGTGGTAGTACTATTTAGCTTATTCTTACTTGTATTTACAACAACAAAAATATTATATACAAGTTTAAATGAATAAGTAGCAACTGCAGAATAATGGTTACCTTAGTAAAACATTTCTTTAGTCCAAAATTGGGACACCACTAATGATTATGGCATTTGCTCACTTTAGTGTTTCAGAAGAAACCAAGGCAGCAGAGATATGCCTAAAACCAGAAAGGTATGAAGCCACAAGACTAGTCAGTCTTTTCATCACCGAGACATAGTTTAATAATATTTTATTTAGTATTTTAACTACCCAGTATAGTGGTTGAGCAGTAGTAGAAAACACACATGTGGTTATTTATTTCTGTGTTTTAAATGTATGCTCTAATTTATAATACAACAGATTATCACAATTTAACACAGAAAGAGGGAATCGCTGGCTCTATTGTGAAAATAGCCAATGAAAAAAATGCCACAGTTACTAATTTCTTTTCATAGAAAAGCCGTACCATAATTCACCAGAATCTGAGGTTTTGCCTTTTAGTCTGGATAGTGCATGGCAAATATCAACCATTATATATAAGTGGAAATCTGACTAGTGATTTTTTTCTATCTATATTTCCCAGTATATGAGCACCCCAAAGTAGTGGGGAGAATTTCTTTTTTTTTTAGTTTGACTTAATATTGCTGTAGTGAAGGGATATTTTTGTTTGTTTTGTTATTGCAAATTGACGAATAACGGAATTTGTTGAGCAAATCCACAAATAATGGGATGTCAAGTGATCAAGTTTTGTTATAGTAATTCCTCAGATTACATTTCAGCCATTTTTCTTTCCTTACTCACCTTTCTTCTTTTGAAAGTTTATGGGTTGCTAATCTGTGGCATATTTTTATCTGGTTCAACACTGCTCACAAGGACTTTCTGCAAAGATGGAACTGTTCTACGCTGTTCTGAACAATCGCCAGTGACCACATGTGTTTGTTGTGCACTTCAAATTTAGTTTTTGACTGAAGAATTGAATTTTTAATCTTTGTTTATTTAAATTTACATGGGTACATATGACTGCGACTGGTGGCAGCCATTCAGCTCAGAATAGATGTAATCAGATTTTGACAGGTTGAGGTTGTGCCTGAACATAAAATAAGAAAAACTGGAACTTGAAATGTGTGAGATTTCAAACTATTATCAAATGTTATAAAACATATGTTCTTAGTTGGCTTTGACCATTCTTTAGAGCCCTTCAAGTGAGTAATATTTTATAATCCTCTTTGTAACTAAAGAGAGGAAATGGTGCTCAACTTCTTGGCTTCCCTTTGACAATCATTCCCTTTGAATGGGTTACTTGCTTCTGAATCAGCCCAACACGAACACTTTGTATTTGCCATATTAAGGAAGAAGAAGCAAAGTCGTCAGCCAGGAAGCAATTGTAATTTGGTTTGGATTTGCAGGGTACATACGAATGCACAGCTTGCCGCTAATGTAAAGCATGTGGGGAAAGCCCATGGAGAATTCGTTTTCTTTCATGATTGAATGCTAGTATTCGGTGGTATGTGGAAAAACAGTCTCTTGCTTACACAGGCAAACAGCTGTTGTTATCTGAAAAATAATCATTATGATAGAAAGCACACGTTTTTCATGTTTTCTGTCAGATCTGTCAGAATATGTTCTGTGTTAAAAGAGCATGTTTCACCTGAAAAAAAAGTAATTGGTAATTTAGTATATTAATAAAAAGTTCTTGCACATACCTTTCAGGTGAAAAGCTCAAATTTGATTGACAACTCTACGGAGCTCCCAGAGCACTGTTCGAGCAACCCTTGAGCATATAACCTGGATTATCTCCTGAACATCATGGTTGTTATGCAACTCCTCCCCACAACCCCCCCCCACTAAGTGATTCTTAGCCAAAGTGGAAACTCTTCTGTCTCATCCAAAAATACCTGCTGCCCAATAGAAATAAAATACAAAATTTACCGGTATTTTAAAATTTTACTACTATTGCATTGAAAAAGTAAAAATATATAAAATAATGTTAATGCTACTTGTGCAACCTTATTATATTTTAAATATTTGAATATGTAGGAGAATAAAAATTAATGAGATATTCCTTACTCTTGTTCTGTGTGATCAGTCTAAAATTCAGTTTGTTTTATGCTTTCAGTACATGGAATGAATTAGTTCTCAAGTGTTTTGTAATGACATATGGCAAGTGACTGTACATTGGTGATCACAATGCTCTATCCTTACTCAGTGCCTCGTGAACCATGTTTAACTCTGTGAGTGTAATTTGTCAAAAGACATGAGGAATTATCAAGTACCCTATCAGATAGCACAACTTCATCTACTATATCACCTGTGGTCAATCCAGTTACATCTAAAATGATCATATAGGAAGATAAGATCTAAGAATACAGGGCCATTTATCAGAATATACTTATAGTTTAAAATTTTTCCAGATGCCTTCTCAAAAATTTTTTGTTAAGATTGTGACAACTTCTGAAGACATTTTAAATTCTAAGTTTGTGGAAGTTTTGTCATTTTGTGTCTTTTCTACCACATGAGCCATAAAATTGACAATTTTCTTCTGACTGCTTTATTTTAACTTTCAAAATCAGATATTATCTTGTAGGCTTATCTCAAACTTTCATTTTACTCTTACAAGCAAAGTATTTTAATCTCAGCTAACTTAAATTAGTACCTTAGATGATTTTTAAGTGCATCTTTATTTCTCCCATAATTTATAAACTAAATGCAAGTCTTATTTAAATTTAGGATTTATGTGGGTATGAGAGTATACTTCTATTTTTAATTGCTGTTAGAAAGGCATTAAAAAAGAAACATTTCTTACATATCGTATCCACACAGTTACTTGAATAATGATGGAAAAATATAGTAACTATTCAGCACATACCCTAACCATGCTAATCAAAAATAGCCAATTAGTTTGATTAATTTATATTATTTTTATAAGTGGGATGCTTGAGATACAAACTGCAGTTCAGATGACACCTTCAGTTTTAGTAAAAAAATGAAAACTTTATACAATATAAAGAGAAAACTGAGCAACACTGATTGTTTTTGAAAGGTATAAACCTCCTTAAATGGAGTCCATTACACTGTCACATATTTGAGACCTGACTTTTCCGCTTTTATAATCTCTGAGCCTAATTTTCTTTAAGTATGGATGGCACAGAGTTGGGATTCAAATACCACTAATCAGATAAATATAAAAGGTAGGAGGAATCCAGACCATTGTAGACACTCAAAGTTAGTTCTGTGTGTAAAAATTGCTACAAGTTATATATAGAAAAGTGTATGATAACAAGTGTTAGCATACAGTGATATGTATATGTAGGAAATGCATAACTATGTATAATTGGGAAATTAAATGTTACCTGCATTTATTACAAATCTTCTATAACTTAGAACATATTTTAACTAGTAAAGAAGCTTTTTAAATTTTTTGTATGGTTTGAAATGAAGAGGAACCAAAATTGAAATAAGCCTTTTAGGGAATCATATCCTAGCTAGTTTCAACAAAATTCTTGTAGTAGAAATCAACAGTATCTACCTCCTGGAGTCCATTAGAAGGAGGAGATCCATGCCTTCCCTTGGAAAAAGCTGAATGGTTTCAGATCTCAAATGTTACCTTTGTTTCCCCCTTGACTCATGGGACAGCAAAAGTACAATTAAATTGATTTTAAATCACATTTAGCATTACGTATTGATTAGAGACAAGTGCTCTAAAAGCAAATGCCACATTGCTCTGCTCCAAAAAGCATTTGCATCAGATAACAGAAGCAATATGAGCTTTCATTTCTGTTAAGTAATTCAGCCGATGTTATAAGTCATGAGCGTGAGATCCACGTGGCTGGTAAATGGCTCCCAAACCTTGTTATTGAAATGCAGCCTTCAATTCAGTTTATTAGCTTGTGCTTTATTATCATTTATATTTTATTACCTTGGAATATCGTCACTGTATTCTGGAAATAAAAGTTTTCTTTAAATAAATTGTCCTAAAGTTTTTTAAGTCTCTGTTAAGTGATGTCTAGGAGCAGACATAATGTCGACCAAGCCAGGTATTTAGATAAGAGAGAGAGAGAGAGAGAAAATGTCCCCCAAATTGGCTGGGATAAAATCTCTGTGTCTCTATTCTCTCAACTTTTGTTCATGATGTGTTAGAGGTGGAGAAAGCTAAGGTATCGGAAAAAAGTAGAAGGCTATAAAGTCTTGGATTGTTAAAGAATGATTTTTTCCCCCCAATAGTTGTTTTTTTTCACACCCATGACTTCCAAGAAAATTTCCCTGTGAGTGCTTGTCATCATTCCAGCCCCTTTGGGGGTGGGGGGCTCCTACTGACTCTGCCTTCTTCTCTGAGATTCAGAAGTAATTTGATTATCTGTATCCCTTCCCAGTTCGTGCAGCCTCCTTGGGGAAGAGAATGCTGCAGGTGTTAGTTTGTCCCCCACATTTTTATCTTTCTGTTCCAGTGTTTTATTTCAGCACCTTATTTGTTCTTCATTTGTAGTCTGTTTCTTTCTCTGCTGTGCTCAGACTCTCAGCATTGCTCAGAAGCTATTCTAACCCACCTCCATAACCAAGGCTCTAGGGATAATTTGGGTGAAATGGAAGCCTAAATTCAAATGATGACTTTTTCACTTTTTAGCTTTGAGATATGATTTTTAATTTAAAAAATAGCGTTTTAGCCTTCATCTTTAAAATAAGGACAATGATAGGATAAACCTCCTAAGGCAGCTATGAATACAGCAAGTATTGATATATGTAAAGTGCTTAGAGTGACCCCCTGGCAAATAATGTGCTATCTTTCTCTTTCTTTCTCTTTCTCTCTCTCTCTCTCTCTCTCTCTCTCTCTGTCTCTCATACACCTACAAGGTATTATGCTATCCAATACATATTAAATAAAACATAAGAATACACTTAACCTACTTTTATTTCCTTTGTGTGATAGTAACTAAATGAAAGGAGTGACAAGTACCATCAGGACAATAATATATTATGGATCATAAGAAATAGGATTACTGTAGAATAATAAGTGATTATTCTTAGACCATACTTTTTGAAAGACTCAGTGGAGTATATTTTCATATTAAAGGAAGTTGGACAGGGGCTGCAATGTTAATACTGTGGGCATGGTGATATTCTTGCATGTAGCTGATTCAGATTCAATCCCAGGTACCCACATGGTCTCCCAAGCCCCAGGAGTGGTTCCTGAGTGCAGAGCCAGAAGTAACCCATGAGCATTTCTAGGTGTGGGACCCAAACCAAAATAAATAGTGAATTACTTTTTAAAGGAATTTGGACAGAGAAAGAAGCTTTTCAAGCTTTTTTTTTTTGGGGGTCACACCCGGCAATGCTCAGGGGTTTCTCCTGGCTCTGCACTCAGGGGGACCATATGGGATGCCGGGGATCGAACCCAGGCTGGCACAGGCCAGCCGCATGCAAGGCAAAAGCCCTACCCACTGGGCTCTTGCTCTGGCCCCAGAAGCTTTTCAAGCTTTTCGGGTCTATTAGTTCAGTGTAGGTGTGGGATGGAAGATGGAACTTGAGCCAGAGTTTATTCATTCCTAAAAAGAAACAATGACCAGTAAACCTTGACTTTAGGCAGTAACAATTTAAGGCATCAAGTACAAATGAAAATAGTATCGCATAGGGAGAAGTGCCTCTAATCACCCCTCCCCAAAGTAGAGAATCAGAGTGAAGTCAGGACAGAAAAACTGAAGCTCAGTTAAGTTAATGAGTAAAGGAGAACATTTCCAAAGGACAGTGAAGGAACAGCTCTGCAGAGGTCTAAAAGTAAGAGGACTTTTCAAAATTCATTGTGGTGGGCACAGTGTAGGTGAGGGAAAACAAGTAAAGCATATCATTACAAGCCTCAGTTCCATGCAAAGTAATTCTGAGGTCCTCTTGGCAACAGGACACTTTGGAAGAGTGTTGATTAGGAGAAGATGTGGTCATATTTGTATAAGAATACAGCTCTGGCTACTTTTTCAGGTTGACTAAGGCACTCCAGGGAGACCAGGGACAGACTGAAGATTCTCATATGATATGCGTGCAGCACTGACATTCTGTTTCCCAACACCCCCAGAATTGTGGTATTTTTTTTTAGCTAAAAGCCATATATAGTCTGCTTCTGGCATTGGGGCACAAGATGTAATTGTAACAGGTGTAAATAAGATTTTGCAATTTAGCCCACTGGACAATGAAACTGAGATTGATAGGTTTCTAATCTTTTGCTTCTGTTAGGAACACAGCAGCAAACAACCTTGTACATACATCTTTCAGGCACCTGTCCAATTATTTCCTTAAGACAAATTCCTAGAAATAGGTTTGGTGTTTTAGGGCTGTTGATAGATCTGGTCCCAGCATCCTTTGGATGTCTGCAATCATAGCAGATAAACAGGCTACTTGTTGTGAGGTGGTACTGAAATCGCAGATCTTGAAAATGAGGTCTGCAGTGAGCAGTCATGCCTGGCTATGTACACATGCCTTTTTTCTGTCTGGGCTTCTTTGTACTACTGCTTCTCTTCCCTGGTCGCAGTAAGACTTGATTGGATGAGTACCTAAGACTGACGGGGTGTTTGTCTCTAATGACAAGTGCTTGACTGTAGCAACAAATGATGAGTGGCCCTAGGGAGACATCACCACCCTCTTGAGAGAGATCCATGAAGGGTTTATGACCCGTTTGAATCCTGATCGAGCATCACTGTCTTGACCCTCAGGGAACCAATTGTCTGGAATACTTGTACTGTCAGTCTGAGTGATATGCTTAGAAGTCCTTGGAACTCAGCGTCCGATTGTTTGTAAAACAGAGTAAATTATCCAGGAGGCCTAGAGATTAGAAATATTTCATCAACATATCTCACTGCTGTGTATTTGCTAAGGATATTGATAAAATCATCAGAGCCTACATTTAATATGTTAACTTATCACATCCAGACACAAATTATTGCTTGGAAATAAGAAGCAATGAATTTTTAATTTGGATCATACTAAGATTTTAGTCTTGTTTTCTCCATCACTGCCTTTTGTCCTGACTTTACAGAGAAAAGGTTAACTTGCTATATATGATGCAAACATATTTAGAGATCAAAGGCAATATAAACATATATCTATTTGCTAGTAGCTACAAACTGGGTGTCTAGTCTTTTGAGTACTTTGCTTGTATTTCAGCTATAGAAGGCTTCTGAGAAAATTAAACACAGCTGGGATAGAGGGAATTATGAAAAAAATGAGCTGGCCAACTCTTTCTTAATGGCCCACTTTGCCTGATTGCGGAAAGACGGAATGCAGAGACAATAGCCATATAATCTTTGGTTCTTACTTTCTGCAGCTCATTTCTCTCTATAACCTTTTCTCAATCTTTTAACCCTTCTTGTTTGCACTTTAGGTTGTTCATAATTTTAAAAGAAATGAGAATTTCCAGGCTGGAGAGAGATTACAGCAGGGAAGCAACTTGACTTACATGAGGCTGACCCTCGTTAGATCCACAACATCCCATTTATTTCTCCAAGCCCCGCCGGGATTAATCACTGAGCTCAGAGTCAGAGTAAACCCTGACTACTTCTGGATGTGGCCCAAGTCTTACTCTTGCAATATCCTCAGGAAATAAGATTTGTAAACCCTATACAACTGTGCTAGAAGCCTTACTCCACGTTAAGGTAGAACATCTGATGTTTTATTGCCTTGCCCATATTCTCTTACTTGCTTTGTTCACAAAGATGGTCCTGTTGAAGTCCTGAAATCTTTCACTAGCAGTACAGACTGCCACAGGTCTCTATCAGGAACAGGTATATTTTGCACACAGCAAGGCTGCTCTTGGCCTATGTTTAAAATAACATTTAGAAATCTCAGCTAAAGAACAGTGGTTACAAAAAGACTCCTTAAATGTTAAAGTGATTAGCTGAACTTACAAAAAAAAAGGGGGAAGAGAAAACTCCTGCATAAGTAGGTGCAGGAGACATCAATATTGCTCATTGGGCAGTCTATTCTTCTAATTTGAAAAGAACAACTATTTGTCATGGTTCTTGTCCTTGAGCTGGCAGTTACCTAATTAAATGCATATGAAATTCAAAAGGCTTTACTAAGGAACAGTAATTTTCCTCAGTTGTTTTTAAAGTTGCAGGGAAGAAAGAATTGCGTTGAGCAGATAATGGATGGATACTTCTATTGTGCATTGAGCTCACGAATTGACTAGTCATACCATGGTTATTCATCAACATGTTACCTTAGAAGTTAACATTAAAGGCCCCATTTTCATTTATTGTAAACTCCATCTGGTTCCAGTGTTTGGAGACTATGGCCAAAGTAGGGAAACTGTCCCTAGAAAGACTGCAGTGTAAAGCTCTCTCTGTCCTGTGGATCACACTAACAAAACTCTCTAAGATTAGATTGAAGATTGGCACATATCACGTAGGAAATCTGAGGATTTCAGGAGTATACAGTTAAGAGTTCTCAAGTTTTCTTTCCTGTTTCTTCCCTGACAGTTTTGGCTGCAAATGACTAGTCCTTTAGTTTACTGATCTTCCTGCCATTCTTGGTCTCTGATACCCCTGACCAGGGCTTCAACTGCTGCGTGCTGCTTTTACTTGCCAAGTGCCTATATATCCTTTGCTGGTTCCTGTCTGCTGTTTCCTTTACCTCTTTTAATTCTTTCATTACAGTTGAATCAGCTGTCAGATTTTGCCTATACCAGGGCCCTGAGTGTCTTTTCATGTAGTCAAGACACAGCAGTAGATATCAAGTTTTGCTGTATATAATTTTTTTCTTTTTTGGGGTCACACCCGGCGATGCTCAGGGGTTTCTCCTGGCTCTGCACTCAGGAGTTACTCCTGGTGGTGCTCAGGGGACCATATGGGATGCCAGGGATCGAACCCAGGCCGGCATAGCCGGCCACATGCAAAGGCAAACGCCCCTAACCGCTGGGCTATCACTTCAGCCGAAGTTTTGCTATATTTAAACTTGAGCTCTAACCCTTGAGCTAGTCTTCCAGTTTTATCTGCACTCCCAAGAATCTGCGTTTTACAAATTCTTGCTGGTAATTCTAGTATTGGGGCACTCTCACCTCTGAAGAAGTTTGCCCACACTGAGTAGTTCATACTTAACCCTACAAATCTTTGCAACTCCTCCCTGGAACAGGAACAAACTCTTTTCTATTCTCTAATCTCTCCATGATCACAAGTTAGGTACTGATGATCTAGGCACTTCCAAAACACCATAGACCAAATGGTGGTGCATAGGTAAATAACAGATTCTCCTCGAATAAATGTGTCCCCAGCTATATGAGATAAACTGCATACTTTACTGACCTGTTCTTGGTTTAATCACTTGATCATTTGATCACTTAACATCGTGTTATTCATTGATTTGCTCGAGCGGGTGCCAGTAACATTTCCATTTGACTCTATCATCTGTCAGTGTAGCCCAATGGCATCTGCTTGCTTTAGGAATATGAAGAGCCTCAAACCATTAGTTCAGAGTCTTGACGAAGAAGTCTAACCATCTTGTAGGTGGGCGGCCATGTGATCTTTTGATGTCCCGTGGGATCCAGCTGGTAACGGCTCTAGTCCAGTGGTCATCTCCAAATCGCATTATATGTCCATGTCCAGCTCATCTGATTTTTGATGCCTTGGCAAATGAGACAGCGTCCTTGACTCTGGATTGTTGACGGAGGCTACAACTCCGATTCCTTCTCTTTGTTATATTTAAGCAAATAATTCTATATGTTTTTATTTCTAAGAATCTTCTTTTGGGATTGGAGTGATAGTACAGTGGGTAGGGCACTTGCCTTGCAAAAACCAAGGGGTTTGATTGGGTTTGATTCCCAGCACCCCACCAGGTGATCCCTCGAGCTTACCAGGAGTTACTGCAGAGTACAGAGCCTGGAATAAGACCTGTATACCACTGGGCATAGCCTCAAAACAAAACAGAAAAGAATCTGCTTTAATCCTTGAGATTTTAGCTGATTGATTTGGAATAACATATTAATTTTATTCTTTTATGTAAGTATTTTCACTTACCATATGAAAGGTGTGATGAACTACATTTTATCACACTATAGTTAACAGTTCATGAACTATAGTCCTTATGAATATGTTTGTGAATAAAACTTTATTAAACACAGTCATGCCTATTTACTTACAGTTGTTGACAGATGCTTTTGCCCTTTAATGGCAATGTCAAGTAGCTGAAGTAAAGACTGTGTGGTTTGGCAAAAGCCTGAAATATCTCTCAGCTGACAACTAAAAATAGTAACTGACCCCGAACTAGATACAGGGGATATCTATCATCAATCCTTCACTGCTGAGGACAGAGCAGTGACCAAGATAACCCCAATCCCTTTCCCTTATGGAGTATATCTTGTGTATATACAAAAGGCAATAAAGAAGATGAGATATAAAATGGATATTTATCTAACTTGCTCAGATGTGCTGCAAAATGGTCAATTCCAAGAGAAAAATAGAGTTAGGCAGAAGGATAAAAGTGTTGTGAGCTGTCGCTGCTGAGAAGTAGATGAGATGATTGGGAATGGTCAGTCTGAGAAAGTTGTGCTCCTTTCCCCTGTGTGCTTCTGTGTTTTCTACTCCTTGCTTACTTGTCATATACGTAATTAACGGTGCCATATTCTGTCAAATTTAAATCTGGAAACTCGTGTTATTTTTAGTTTGTTGTAGCCAGTAATAGAAGACTTATGAGAAATATGTTTCTATTCCTTTGACCTTAGGAAATTTTTCATCATGAAACATATTTTCACTTTTCTTCAACAAAACATGTGTGTCATGGTATTGAAATACGTTTTATCCTAGCATCATCGCTCAGTTTATGATGGTCACTAAAACAAGAGTTCGTGGCAAAGGCAGAGAAACCCAATGAGGTAGGACAAATATTTTCTGTACATAGAAATGACCGATTACTGTTTGCTAGTGTAATATTTAATATGTTGACAAATTTCATTTAACATATTTTGAGTGATATACAGTGCTCATACTATATATATATATATATATATATAGAGAGAGAGAGAGAGAGAGAGTATAATATTTTCCTTTTATTGTAAATGTATCTAGAAGTCTGCCTTTCCATAGCTAATGACTACAAACATTTGGAAACATTTCAAGAACAGATATGTAATCCAAAATGTAAGCACATTCAATGAAAGTATAGCATAACATAATTATGTAGTATAGCTAATCTTCCTTCTGGTTCTTTGTGCTCCAGCAAGTGCCTTTCTTGCAAGGAAAGGAATGCTGATTGAATTTTATTTTAAAATGTCCATTGTCATTAGACTCTATATTATTATTTCCCTTTTGGCTTGGCTTATTTTATTTGACATTTCTCTTGCTATTACATAGTTACTGCCATCTACCCAATTATTTTATTCACGAAATCCTACTAAATTCAATAATGATTTTTGGTGAATAAAAATGTATACCTGGGGTTGGAGAGATAGTATGATGGGTACAGTGTTTGGCTTGCACATGACGACACAGGTTCATTTCCTGGTAGCATACACAGTCTTCTGAGACCCATCAAGAGTGATCACTACATACAGAGCCAAGTGTAAACCCTGAGTACAGCTGGGTGAAGTCCCCCAAAACCAAGCAAAAATACAAAGGAATAATGATATGGATGGTGCTATGAAATAAGACTGGAAATATATAAGGACATGGAATGAGCGTTGTAGACCCAAGATCCATAAGGTTGCAGGCGTCGCGAGCACTCTCGGATGTGGCCCCAAAACATACATATACATGCATACACACGTGCACACACACACACGAGAGAAAAAGAGAGAGATGGGTAAGCATTAAAAAAGAGCAATGCTTGGACATTTCTTTGTACATGGAGATTCTTTCCTTGTGGCTTTCATTAATTATATAAAAACTTTCAAATAAAACACTTAATAAAAGAAATATGTATTTAAATATCTTCGGTCTTAGTTTCTGCTTACAAGTTTGTAAGAAATATATTTAAGATATGTTAAACTATGTCTTAGGTTTATATGCACTGCATATTATTTAATTTATCAAAAGTTTCTCATGACAATCTAAAATTAATGTTAGACTTACTGGATTTAATACTAATAATTTAATTTGGAAACATCTTTGCCTTCTAAAACCCTCTGGCCATGTGCAGAATGCAATAAAATGTAATTATAAAATATGTAGAATGCCTTTGTATTTCTAAATGTATAGCTTCTGTTTTTCTTTAATCATCTACTAAAATATAACTATGAATAACAGGAATAAGTTCTAGTTTTTATTTTATTCTCTTTCTAGAAAATGCTGACAACATCTTTTGAATACTAAGAATGATGTTTTTGATTAATGTGGAGAACTTAGTGGAAATTAATTGGAAAGATGTAAGGGACAAATTACTGGGTCCTTCCTCCCCCTAACACAGTACGACAGCTGCTGGACTATTCTTAATAGCAGACAACTTACTTAGCCACTCTGCGCTTCCCTAGTTCGTTATGAAGTATAAACTAATATCATAACTAAATTTACTTATATTTGGTTATCTGACATGTCCAAATACAAATAGCTCTTGGTAGCAGCAGCATTTTTATTGTTGGTAAGATCGTGCTTGAGCAAAGGATCTGTAACTCAAAGCTAGTTTAAAAATCTCATGTCTAACCTGACTTTTACAGCAAGTGTTTAAAGGTATCCCCTTTTCTTTCAGTCCTTTTCTTAACCAAAGGGAAATTTGCTTTTTACTACCTTTTGACAGAGTGCACAGGTTTCTAGGCTCAGCATTTGGGTGAGGATTCTATCAGTACATGATTAATTGCCCTTTTGCTTCAAAGCTAAAGGGTTAATTGTGTCTCTGCCTAGTCATACTAGTTTTTGATTATGGTAGAGATCAAACATTACCATTGAAATCACAGTAATTTGATGACAAACTGAGCACACCAAGGCAGAGAGTACCAAGTGATAGTACAGGAGGTGAAGGCTCTGATCATTTCCCTGAATCTGACTTATTTGAGGATTGCTCTAAATAAGCTCACTTCTTGGATTGGAATCTGCGTACCTCAGTGTTCTGGCTTGCTTCCAGCCAATACTGTGACCTGGGGCAACTCACATAACCTTTCAGAGCTGCATTTTCTTGGATACTAGATACTGAAGTCTCTCAAAAGGGCACTTGAAAGTTGTCTTGCCCTCAGGAAGTACTCAAAATTTCTCAGCAGGGATCCTTTAGCTCCAAAATTCTTATTCTCTGTTATTCTTGTGATCAACAGAGGAAAGATAATAGGAAAATTTAGTCAAGCAGTAGATATCTCACATTACATAGACTTAGCCACTGACTATTGTTTTCACTATCACTATCACTATCAACCTGTTGATCATCTATTTGCTAGAGCGGGCACCAGTAATGTCTCCATATGTCCTGTCTCATGCTAGTAGAGCCCAAGGGCATCTATTTGCTCCAAGAACATAAAGAGTCTGAAACCATTATGTTAGGTCATGGGAATGAATTAATATAATTGTTACTGGTATTCGGCATATCAAATAAAACAGGGCAGCTTGCCAGACTTGCTATGCAGGTGGCATACCCTTATAGTCACCTCTAAATATATAGCATTTATAGATGAACCATGCGGCTGCTTGCGGCCCATGCGAGACGGGCTGTGCGAGACGGGCTGGGTGGAGTTCTGAGGAGAGGGAAGTCGGATGTGGAAAATGGTGGCCCAATGGAGTGGGGGGGTCATCTGGCTTGTTGTGCGGCTCTGCTAGGGTGGCGGGCCAGGGCTAGAATCCGCCATTCCTCTCGGGTGCCTCGTGAGCGGCTGAGCACAGGGGAGCAAGTAGCAGCTCTGCCCCATGTCTGTAAGTCTCTGGTTCAGCATACCTTGGCGGATTGGAAAAAAAAAAACTGCTGCAGGGTGGAACTTCGATGAGATGGGCTGTGATAGGCTATCGATGGGTGTAGTTCTGACGAGAGGGAAGTCCGGATGTGGAAAATGGGGGGCCCAATGGAGTGGGGCGGGTCATCTGGCTTGTTGTGCGGCTCTGCTGGGGGGGCAGGCCAGGGCTAGATCCCGCCATCCCTCCTGGGCGTCTCGTGAACAGCTGGGCACAGGGAGAGTAAACAGCAGCTCTGCCCCATGTCTGTAAGTCTCTGGTTCAGCATACAGAGTTTTTTTCCAATCTGGTCCAGGTATGCTGAACCATTGTTTTCATGAACTTACAATTATGTTGATTCTAGGTCTCTCCAGAACCATGGAGGAATATCTTATAACTACAGTAGGGAGAGAAAGAAGGCTTAACAACCTTTAAGATATTTCAAATAATCCACATATAAGAGCACATAAAATATATACCTAGTAAACAAATTCCCAAATAGGTAATATGATCAAAATGAAGACAAAAAAAGCAACTCCCCTCTATATTCTTCATGAACTAAAATCTTCCTTGTATTATGGCGATGTGACTACCATCATAATAATGTAGTTTATTCATAATAATGTAGTTTATTCATATGTTTCCAGTTTATCAACAATGGTGTGGCTGTGGAGTAAGGCTAGAGGCAGGTCAAGTCGGATACTACTGGAAGTAACACATCTGACTGGAAATATAGGAACCAAATTCAGTGAAACAAATGTACTTTTGTTTACTAGCAGATTTACCTGAAAAGTCAGGGTCAGTATATGTGTCTGGGTGTCAGCGTTCTCAAAAAAAAAAAACAAAAACAATGAGTTGCAATAATATTTCAACTGCCTCAAGATCAAGAAGTCAATATTTCCTTTAAGCTGATTGACTTACTATTTAATTAGATTTGAAAACATGTTGTCCTTTTTATTCTAGACAAATTAATACAGTGTCATATGCCGTGACATTGCTGGTATGTATAAGAGCATTGTGATTTACTGGTACTTGAACCAGATGCTCTATTCCTAATATACTCCAGGATTTTATGAGTTCCACATATTGAATAGCATCATGATTACCTGGAAATATATAATACAAGTATATTCTCTGACTTGTGCTAGAAAATTTTTTCCAAAATAAATTTCACAGTAACATGTATGATAAAGTCAATATTAAGATATACTGATGCATTACACACACACAGACCTAGACACACACATGTATATAAATGTAAAAATACTGGATTCTGGCAATTTTCCCAAAGTCTTTGGAGTTCTACAACTGTAGGCAAGTTACTTTATTTCTCAATTCTTGGTTCATCATTTCTGAAGTAAAAATAGTGACACATCCCTTGTAAGATTTTTTTTTGTTGTTGTTGTTGTTTTGAACCACACCTGGTAGTTCTCAGGGTGTACTCCTGAGTCTCTGATCAGGGATCTCTCCTGGAAGGTTGGAGAGGATCATATATGGTGCCAGGTATTGAACCTGGGTCAACTTCTTTAAAACAAGAACCCGCCCACTATTCTATTTCTCCAGCCCCTCTTTCAGGTTTCTGAGAATGACATTTTGTCTGTTCTTTTTATAAAGTAGATGAGAAAAAAAATACTTTAATAAGTCACTATTTTATTGCTAAAGAAGTCCTGAGCCTGAAGAAAAATGACTAAGAAGGTTTATATATCCCTAGCCAGAAAGATAACAATGAAAAGACTTTTAATACTTTCCCTAATTCTAATTGAAATGTATAGCTTCACCTTCATTCTGACCATATAGGTTGATATAATATATAATTGAGCATATTTTATTAAAATATTTAATTGGTGATCATTCTGATTTGGATTTCAATTGAGTACTAAAGGAATTATTTGTTCATAAAAAGGTTATGTGATTTTTAAATAATTAATTATAAATTAAAATATTAATGTCTCCATCTTGTAAATTTATAACTAATTATAATTATCAATATTTCTTGTTATTTTAAATTTATAGCACAAGTTTTATAGGAAGACGTGTGTGTTTTTCGTTTGAATGTTTTTTGGTGTTAGTGACTTTATATTGGTTTAAGATACATGTGGATGTCTGAAATTGATATCAGGAAGATAATTGCCATTCTCTTTAAATGTAGTATTCAGATTATATAGTCTTTCTCTCATTATAGTGATCGTACAAAACTTAACACTTGAATTTAAATTAGAGTAAAACATTTTTGCTATGCACCTGTTAAAATGATTCTTTTTTGGATACTATTTATATGATTTAAAATTCTAGAAAAAAGAACACTATTCAGTTAACCATTTTTATTAATTATTATTGCTGATTTTGATTTGTGGCACTAAATACTGTTTTCAAGAATTTGTCTTGAAAAAATATTTTAGCCAACACAGTCACAAAAATGTTGCCACCTCTCCCATCTCTTCTACCTCCATTCCTCATCTCTTCTAGTGTATACTTGTTTGGTTTGTGAACTATATAAAAGAGTGAACAAATTTAAATGAAGAATAAGCTTAATGTTGTATTTGTTTTCATCTACATAGAAAACAGAAAGAAAGTATGAAATATGGTTAGTTGATTTTCACTGAATTTGAAAAGTTTATTTTGTGGTTTAATTTAACATTTTACTGATATGGTGCAGTCAAACATTCACTTTAAAGAGACTTAGTGTAGGAGAAATTTAGATATAAGTTGTCCTGTATTGCACTTTAAATACAGGAACCAAAAGAACTGCATGCACTTGTGTTTTTGTTGAAGATATCCTGTGATGCATTTACAGAATTACCAAAATTATTTTTCTTATTTTTCTTCCCTGTAGAATTCTGCTTTGTGTAGTCTTCTGTCCTTCTTCCCACATGGTAATGGCAAGATAATTGTATCGTTATTTGCTGTGCATGACCAAAGACCAGAAACTCAGAGCAAGTACTGGACATTGCAGTCCAGATCTTTCCCTCTACAACAGATTCAACAGGATCTCCAGAAGCCTCCCAGTGATCCTTTGTTTGGTTTCTCTGTGGTTTTTCTATATTTAAGTCAGTCTATTTTCTCTCCTGGAGTGCTCTGGTGCTCTCTCCTCTACGTGCTCTGGTATCTTCCTGTAAACATTGTTCTGCACATCCCAGAATTATGATACATTTCTCCCATGCCACTTTAATATTAAGAACTATCTCTATCCTTTTACTGGCAGCTAGTTACCCCAATCTATACAGTGCTCAATCATCTCAAAACTGCTCAGCGCTTTTCCCCTATGAAACATCACCCTGTCAGAATGTATACTCAGTTACAGCAAAAATCAATTTTACATATTGATCAGAATTTGTCAGCACGTCCTTTGAAAGCTTATGGCATACCAGTTTGTTTGCCACACTGGTTGGGAATTTTCAAGTGATTCTTAGACTCATATGATGAAATTTTGCAGTGGGTAGTTGAATAACTGAATGAAATCCTTTAGTATAAAAACAGAGATTATGATAAACTGAGGAATGTCTTTCAAATATGCCTTTGTATTGCCTCCTAGAAGTTGTTTCTGTTACTTTCTTTGACTAAAAGGTCTTTGTAGATATAATTAGATGAAAAATATTGAGAAGAGGGAATTATCCTAGATTATCTCAGTGGTACAAAACTAATGACAAAGTCCTTGTAAGAGAAGCAGAAATTGTTGGGATCAAAGAGAAGGAAATGCAACAATAGATTCAGAGATTGATGTGCAAACTAAAATTTTGGGAAAAGCAATAAAACAGTGAATCCAGGAAAGCTCTTGAAGCCCTAAAAAGATACAGTTCTAAGAGTTTTGTCCTTAGAACTAGAAAGATTTAGTCCAATGAAACGGTCTTTAGATTTTTCTGGAACTATAAAATCTAAGCATTATTTTAAGGCACTAGATTACAGTAAGGTATTACAGCAGCAATAGGAAATTAATTGCAGTAAGGTTTAGACTTTTAAAAAGTTAATTAGTGATAAGTGAAGTTAACTTGACAACAGTCAGGCTGATTAAGAGGTTAGTGCTCTCTCTACCACATGCAATGATCTGGTGTTCAACCATTCTGATGAAATTTGTTGCTGTAACAACACCCAAGGGACTTGGATAGATTTATAGACTGAACTATGCCTCTGTCCCTTTAAGGAAATGTTTTTTGCTTTTCGTTTACACAACTGGTTATTTCTGTGATGGAACATTTCCTCCAGTTGCATCCCCATACCTTTCTCTGATTTTTATTTTCTTCAGATTCAGAATTATTTCTTTTGAGAAGAAATATTGAACTTTCTGAAATTGAGCTTGAATTTCTTTTCATTAGTTCTTTTAATTTTCATGAAAAAGACAGGCACTCTGCTGTTTATTTGATTCTCGAGGCCTTGTTTTCAATCTCATGTCAATAAAAATCCTATACTGCTTTATTGTTTCATTGTATCAATGTTAAGATATTTTAGATGTTCAAGAAAGAATTTTGGGTTTGTAATTCAAATATTAATGCTTTATTGTACCTATGAAACTTGGATGCTGTTTCCTGTGTATTAGCATGGTGATTTGCAAAAGGGGAAATAATAATATTTTGATACTTATATTAGCAGAACTTTTATTAGGACACGTTTGTTCTTTCTCCTGCATAAGTTATAGGCTCTTAAGCTTAGGGTGTAGAAGCGATTCATTGTGGGTAGTAAGGAGTAAAAAACAAGTAACAGTGTAAATGCACTGACTGGTAAAGGGCTTGTTCCATTTGTGTAAATGCTTCTTTTTTTGCATTTATCAGTTGAAAAGATTGCAAATGTCAGTTTCATGAATAAAATCATCAGGAAAGTTAAATTATGTATGCATTTGTTATAAGGATTGATTTTCAAAAGCCCTTAACTGGACTTGTTTTGTAGGTCTTCATATGCACCTAAAATGAAAAAATGAAAATGAGATAAGCTATTTGATTTTTTCTTAAATACAAAGTTGAATGACAAATTGAATCTAAGATTCTCAAAATATATATCATCCACTTAAAAGTGATATACTAATGGGACAGTATTCTTTTCCCTGATATTTATGATTATTAGTTCCTTGCACTGCTGTGTTTTACAAACTGTATCATGAATAAGAACCATTTGGAGTTGCCTAATATTAGTTTTGAGCCCTGTTATCCTGAAGATTTTGTTTTAATTTATAAAGTATATATTCCTGAAGCTCTGGTTTTTAGCAAGTATTGCAAATAATTCTAAGATCCTTAAGTTATACTTAAAATTTTTTAACATCTCTTCAGAAAAAAAATCATCAGGAGCACTATTTTGCAGTTTTGAGTGAGCCTCTGGCACTCAAGGTAAGGTTCTGCATTTCACTCAAATCTGTAGCAATGCAAATGGCATTCTTTAGATGTGGCTGACATGCATTTAGCTCAATGACCAAGAACCTGGCAGATATTTCCATAAGAATTACAGAATGAGAAATAGTACCTGTGCTAGTAGCTTTGCCATATACTAATAGTTAACCTTTTTTACTTATTCACTAATCTTAAATACTTAATGAATATTCTCTAAGGTTTTAATTTTTAACCAATCCTAAGTTGATTGCTAAAGTTTATCAAGCAATAAACACACTATTGCACTTATACTGTCATGTTTTTATAAAGCAGTTTATAAAAGGTGACATCTGGCAAAGAGACAGATCTATAAAAATCATGCTGGTGGATGTAGTGTCATTTTTTTCTTCCGTAGACCCAGAAAGAGTAATATTATTTTGACACACACATACATTCCCCACTGTCAAGTTTCTATTTTTATAGTTAGCTTACTGCACATATCCTTAAGCTATACAAAACCTTTGGGCTAATGCAAAAAGTGACATTTCTGCATATTTATTACAATGCTATTTTAGTGGTTGACTTTGCCTGATAGGATTTTTCTAAGAACAGAGTCATTTTCATGACAGTAGACATTGTTAAGAACAATGCTATTGGCAGCATGTTGGGAAGGTCAAATATCAAAGGACAAATCATAAAGGGGTTAGTTTAGTGCTTGGTATGATTATTCTCAATATTTGTTACATATAGAGAGTGAACGGAATTACATGCAACATTACCTGATGGGCAATTTCATAAGTAATTGGAATCTAAACCAATACTTTAATAGGCATATGCCTACCATGTGATCTATCATTCTTTTTCTTAGGTTGATCCCCCAAAAAAATTGAGTGCATTTGTCCACCAAGATTATAGAAATGTTTATAAGAGATTTACTTAGATTCTAAACTAGGAGCAACCCTAAGTCTTTACCACCAAATAGATCAAATATGTAATAAACTCATGAAATGGAATGCTTTGAAGCAACAAACACATATGTATCATCAAGCATGTCATGTAGCAACATTGATGAATCTCACAGACAGTTTGTGAATGGAAGAGAGCGGTGAATCTCAGAATGAAATAAGCCAGTATGCAAAGCACATTACTATGTTCAGAGTTGAATTCTGCTCACAATCAAGCTACATGGTGGACATTATATCTGAGTGTGTGTGTGTGTGTGTGTATGCGTGTGTGTGTGTGTGTGCATGCATGCTCACATGTAAATTGCAATACATTAATTGAGGGTACTGTTTAAAATGGGGCCCAGGAAGTCTTCTGGAGCACTAGAAATACCATGTCCCCTAAACTGGGTGGTGGTTGCATTTGCATATACATGCACAAAAATTTGCTGTTGAATATTTAAGATAACCAAGGTTCCCTCAGCCTGAGGTTCTGAATATGCTATCACATAATTTACTCAGATATGTAATATCTGAAAGAATGACAGCATATTTCAGGGATGACTGGATTGTCTCCATATATATTATGTCTAGAGTTTTGCTGGATTGCCAAGGGTGGCTGGAATTTCTTTAGGCCTTTCTCTATTTCCAACTACATGTGGCTGATTTAGCCTTTTGGGTAACATTTTACCTCAGGGTCATCAATGTTTATAGCAGTGTTTCCCAGAGTGGCAAATACTGTTCTCCTGGTGGCCACTGGAATGATGAAGTAGGGCCAGAATAGGAGGGGCATTTTCTCTTTGCTTATGAAAGGTCTGTTTCCAGGTGATTGTTGAGAAATCTTTATTATGAAAAGGGACTTTAATTGGAGTTAGGGAACCTCTGATTTGGAGCAATTGAAGGTTTTAAGAGCTAATATATTAGATAACAATGGAACCATTAGTTCATTAAGGCCTGGGTATATTGTGCTGTGGATACCAACCTCAAAAATATTTACTGAACTGTCAGAGCATGTAGATCATATCACCCCTTCCTGGCCATACACCAGCCTCTCAGAGAAACATTGAGTTATTTTTGTAGGCTTTATTTTTGTTACATCACACATACATAGGTGATGTAACAAAATTGATATGTAATATATGTATATAACCTATAGAATACAAGGGGCTTTTAAAATTAAAATAAATACATTACTCTCAAACATGTCTTCCCTATTGGCAATCACTATATCACTGTATCACTGTCTTCCAGTTCATCATCGATTGGCTCGAGCGGGCACCAGTAACATCTCCATATGTCCTGTCTCATGCTAGTAGAGCCCAAGGGCACCTGCTTGCTCCAGGAACATAAAGAGCCTCAAACCATTCCATCAGGTCATGGGAATGAGGTCTATAATTGTTACTGGTATTTGGCATATCAAATCTGGCGTGGGTAGCTTGCCAGACTCTGCAGTGTGGGTAGCATACCCCTATTGGCAAAGATTGTAAAATTTGAAAATAATTCTGAAAAACTAACAACAAAACTGGGGAATTCAAATCAGTTTTCATCATATCCAATTTCGTCTCTCCATTTTTTTTTATTTAGAAATTCTGACTTATTTCAATGTTCTGGGCTTTTGAATTTTACTATACTTTTTTTCTAGATTTGAACTTAAATTTTTAATTGTTCACAACCTAGAATTAACTGCTATATTGAAGTCAGATAAAGCCTCTAATACACTAAGGTCCTTTCGTTCACTTTGATTTGTGTTTGGAAAATGAATGTGCTATGTTATAGTCAACAAATGATTTAAATTAAAAGAAGTATATGGTTCTTATTAATCATACTTCAGATATATGTTGTACAATAGGACTCTTTGAAAAGTCCTCACTAAGAAACAGGGCAGGCTAGATGCATTTCTTTAGGGAGACTTTAAGGAGATTGACTGGAAATGTTTATTCAAGTTAAGTAAAGCCTGATGAATACAGTCTCTTAACATACTTGCTTAATTTGAATGCACTGCTGAGATAGCTATCTTATATACACACAAAGAACTGGAATTATCAGATGTGGCAGGAGGTTTTAATGTCTGTTCACCTAATAGCTCTAGTGGAGATGATTACTGCACCCTCTCCAGTATGATATGAGCAAAGAATAGTTATTTAGCTTGGTCTTTAAACAAGTGTTCCTCTCATATTAGGAAGTTTTCAAGGCCAGACATAGTTCAATTTTGTGCCCATAATTTCAAAGTCCATTTTAACAGTGCCAGGATTAGAAAGTTCACATTAAATCTTCTCATATTTTATTTTTAATTAATTGCAAAATGCAATCATTTTTGCTCCCCCTCCCCAGAACCAGGAAGGATTTATGCTATAGCTCCCTATCACCATAATTTCAAGACTCTGCTCTCATTTGTCATGTAAAGAACTTTATGGTATATAAAGCCATCAGCCCAGCACCATAGCAGTATCACTTTGTCAAAAGAGAGATGTTTGCACTTTACATGACAACCTATTTCTATAAAGTGCCAGGGTTTGAACTAAATATAAGGCATAAAGTCTCACTTAGAGATGATGGGATCTTGTTTGTAGCCCTCGTTGTTCTCACTCAGTTCTCTAACACACCAGCTTTCTAACCCAGTATCCAGTTCTGCTAGGTGATGGTTTCTAAGAGATGGATTTAATGTATATAGTAAAAATGAAATTTCAGCCCATTCAGAAGACACATAAGGATCGGAGAGATAGAATAGCAGGAAAAGCAGTTGCCTTGTACCCAGCACTTGTATCACTTGTATCACTTGTCTTTCTGTTGTTCATCAATTTGCTTGAGCAGGCACCAGTAATGTCTCCATTAGTTGGGAATGAGGTCCATTATTGTTACTGTTTTTGGCATATCAAATACACCATGGGTTGCCAGGCTCTGCTGTAGTTCTGGGTTCACCTCAGGGGACCCAGTCTTTTTCTATGTCAGACCATTAACCATACAGGGCCCACAGGGCAGAGCACTAGGTATGGACAAGCCTGTCTCCTGTCTGCCACCTGCTAATGCAGCCAGGCACTGCAGCCACACCTACAACACCTCGAGGGGCAACCTGGATTAAATCCCTGGCACTATATATGGTCTCTAGAGTGATTCCAGAGCAAAGAGTGAGAGCATCACCAGATGTGGCCCCCAAACAAACAAAAAGCACATAGTTCTAGTGGGCTTGATTTCGACACATATGTTTCTACTCACTGGTGCCTAATTCCTGAATATTGAAGTTATAAAAATGGATACCAAGAAAGATGCTATGTAAAGGTCTGTATTCATATATCAAACTGGAGATGCAGCTTAATGGTAGAGCACACACTCTACATATGTGAGACCCTGGGTTCAGTCCCTGATAACACCAAGGGGGTGAAGTGTATATATGTATGTGTGTGTCATGAATGTGTGTGCATATATATGTGCAAAATATATCATATAAAATATGTATATACCTGCCAGTGACTATAATAAAAACATGAATCTTAGTTTGCTGATTTCTAATCTATAACCCGTTATATTCTCATGTATAATGTGCACAATAATTTTGAATCCATTCATCTTTAAGTTTGAGGAAAAAATACTCAACTGAAAGTTTTGAAATGCATTGGGTCTCCAGTGGCATATCTAATGTGAACTATAGTATCCTGAGCCCCAATGATAGTAAATTCCTAGTGCAGAATAGGAAATAAGCCCTAAGTACTGTCTGGTGTGATCCACAAACCAAAAATTACAAATAAATAATTATAACCTGAAGTTCCATATCAGACTATCGAATGAGAATCCGTATTTCAACATTCATTTGTTTTCACACTAAAGTTTAAGAAGCTCTTTTCTAGTAGGGGGTTGGTATAGTGGCTAGAGCCTTTGCCTGGTTCGCAGCCAATCTCAGTTAGATCACAGACACATTATATGGTCCCTTGAGCACTGCCTGAAGTAATTCCTGAGTGCAGAGTCAGAAATAACCCCAGAGCATTGCTGGGTGTGAGTCCAAAACAAAAGAAAAATCTCTTTTTTGGCAGTAAGACTATTATGTATTTTTTTCTTGTTTGAGTTGAGAGATCTAAGTTCTAATGATTTTTGATCAAGAATGATAGAGGCCAGAGCGAGAGTTGGGCATTTGCCTGCACACAGCAGACCCTGGTTAGATTTCCAGCTTCCCATATGGTCCTCCAAGCAGCACCTGTAGTAATTCCTAAGTACAGAGCCAGTAATAACCCCTGAGCATAGCCCAATGTGACCTAAAAAAACTAAAAAAAATTGTTAGAAATAGCTTATATGTCATGACCCAATATAGGGGAGCATAAACTCTCATTTCATAATTAAAACAATAGTCCTAGAAATTAATATTTGCCCCTTCAATGTGGTAATCACTTCGATTTTTTTTTTTCATTGCATTTCCATGCAATAAAACATGAAACATGTAAGCCATAATCCTCCAAATTGATACTGAGAAGATTTTTCTAAAGAATATTCTCTGTGGGCGGAGCGATAGCCCAGTGGGTAGGGCGTTTGCCTTGCACTCTGCCGGCTTGTGCTGGCCTGGATTCAATCCCGGCATCCCATATGGTCCCCGAGCACCGCCAGGGGGTAATTCCTGAGTGCAGAGCCAGGAGTAGCCCCTGAGCATTGCCGGGTGTGACCCAAAAAAGCAAAAAAAAAAAAAAAAAAAAGAATATTCTCTGTGAATATGGCCAAGTCACATTTTTCTCTCCTAAGGTCTTGCTTTTTCTCAGCTGTAAATATATGTAGGTTGGCCACCACCCCGCAGAACCTCACAACAATCCAGACGACCCCCACACACTCCATGGGCGCCCGCCATTTTCCACATCCGGACTTCCCTCTCTTCAGAACTCCACCCAGCCGACCAGCCCATCACAGCCCAGATCATCGACACCCACCCTGCAGCAGTTTCTTCTCAATCCGGCCCAGATATGCTGGTCCAGAGACTCTTAGACATGGGGGCAGAGCGGTTGCTTGCTCTCCCTGTGCCCAGCCGCTCATGAGGCAGTCGGGAGGCATGGTGGGTTCTAGCTTTGACCACCACCCCGGCAGAACCTCACAACAAGCCAGACGACCCCCACACCTCCATGGGCGCCGCCATTTTCCACATCGGACCCCCTCTCTTCAGAACTCCACCCAGCCGACCAGCCCATCCAGCCCGGCCGCAGTTAGCGCGGTTCATCAACAAATGCTTTATTTGGAGGTGTTTACGAATATGCCTCCCCGCGGCAAGCCTAGCAAGCTGCTCGTGTTGTATTTGACATGCCAAATGCCAGTAACAATTATATTAGGTCATTCCCAGACCTAATATAATGGTTTGAGGCTCTTTATGTTCCTGTAGCAAGCCGATGCCCTTTTGCTCTACTGGCATGAGACAGGACATATGGAGATATTACTGGTGCCCGCTCTAGCAAATAGATGATTAACGGGAAGATCGTGATCGTGATCGTGATCGTGGACTAATTGATATCAAATGTCTCTAAGCTTCTGTTTTTTGAAATGGGAAAAAAACCACTCCTAGTGTGCACTTTTAGCAAGGACATATTGGTGGTTTGTAGCATATTCTATTGAAAAGGTCTAAACAAGCATCTGCAAACAATGGCTCACAATCCACAGCTTTTGCATAATAAAAGCTTACAGCCCAGAGTGGTAGACACCACCAAGAGGACAATTTTATGTGGGTGTTAAACATGCATCATTATTTAAAAAAAAAACAAAACACAGTAAGATTTTTCAATTTGCTTCGGTTTTCAGTATCTAACAACCTATAACAAACTAAATTTTTTTGTGTGTGCCTAATACACACTCAGAATATTAAGCATTCATTTGTTTGGGGAAAATAGTCACTGTATACAGTGGAGAAAACTGACTTCTAGATCAGTGATTAGAATTGATAACACCACTGAAAAAAAAGATTGTGGGTCGCCCAATAAATGCCCAGAGACAGATATCCCATGACTAATATTGCTTTTACACCATGGATACTTAATGAAGATCAAATCAGAATAAATATACAAAAAATAAAACCTAATATAAACAATTCTATTGTTAAGAGAAATAGAGGAAAAAACTGCATGGGGCAATGGTTCAGGGGTGCGAATGCATAGTTAAACAAAAAGTCAAAGACAAATATTTGAGATTAAAAGTAGAAATGAATAGTAAATAGTAGAGATGAATAGTAAATGAGTTTCTATACTATATGTTATGCTGGGTAAGAAAAAAGAGGAGGAACCATGAGGAACTAATTATGCCATGAGGAACATAATTAGTTTAATTCACAAGAACTAAAGAAGATGGTAGATTAAATAAAGCATTGAACCAATGCAACCTTTCCTAGAGTTCACTCTCGTCCTGTGGTAATGAGAGAAATCCTTGTTCTTAATAATATATACTAAATGAAATAAAAGTTATCTTCAAATTAGGGTTGGGGAGGGCAGATACATAGATAAAACTGGTAGTGTTTAAAAGTGATCAGAGAATGTGTCGTGAATTTAATTTTTAAGTTAATTTTTTAAGTATCCTAGTTTTTTGCTTTTGTTTTTCTCCTCTAAACAGGAACTTGTGTTTTTCCTGGATCTCAGGGGTGCTGTCTGGGGGGGGGGGGGATAGATATTTTAGGACTGAATTGTATAGTATTGGAAGTTTCAGTATTTGTGGAAAAATGCTGGGGCACCCTTCACAAAATCTAGGAATAAGGTCAGGGATCCCCTTCTGCCCCAGGCGGTGGGCTGCCTGCTGACTGAGAAAGATGTGAAAGATGTGAGAATCCAGAGGAGTTTCAAAATGCCTTACTTGCACAGGTTTTGGAATAAAACTCAGCAATAGGAAAAACCCGAATTTTTGGGTTCCCAGCTGGGCCCTGACTACATGTAGGCCAAGATGCCTGCCACCACGTGTTAAGGCACTGCAGAGAGGAGACAATGAAGAGAGAAGAAGGGAGCGCCAACAGAAGAAAGCCATGAAAGCAAGCAGGCTACAGTTTTATATCCCTGTGTCACAGACTGAAGTCCACTCAATGGAGAGTAGTTAGGGTCAAATACCCTTAGGTAATTTCTCCCAGGACCTCACCTAGGCCCTTTGAGATGTTAATGTTACCAAGCCAAGATCTGCCTTGGAAATGCCTCTGCAGAGTAGTGATCAGGAGTTTCTGAGATGAACTGTATCTCAGAATACAAAGGCAAGCATCTATACCAACCAATATTCTATAGTCAGTTAAATATTTCTCCAAGCCTTCACAAGAGTCTCATCTTTACTTCATAGTTGTTCTGTTTTTTATCTGACTTTGAATTATCAGAGAGGCATGCTTGCTTGCTTGGAGGCAAACAGGATTTCTCTCTGGTCCAATTACTTAGAGATCTAGGGTGGCCAGGCTAATAATACCACTAATATCTAGCTAGTCCCACGACGATTGTGGCAGCATGAGAGAATGTTTATACCAGCTAACATAGAACACATGGTCAGATGAGCTGCCACATTCAAGCTGTCCTCCTCCTTTCTACAAAGTGGCCTGCAAGAGGCAACTCCAGGCCAGATGCAGAGTCTCTGGGCAGCAGAGTACTGCAACAAGTATTCTTTGCTTCCCCAGGGCTGTTTCCTCCTAGGGACTGCAGAATACCCCTCCAGCTTTTGCCCTTGTGATTCTAATTAGATCTGTTGTTGTTTTTATTTTTCATTAACTCAAATATTTTAGTAATTGGCTAGCTGCTGCTGCTGCTTCCTCTCTTCCTCTCTCTCCTTCCTTCCTTCCTTCCTTCCTTCCTTCCTTCCTTCCTTCCTTCCTTCCTTCCTTCCTTCCTTCCTTCCTTCCTTCCTTCCTTCCTTCCTTCCTTCCTTCCTTCCTTCCTTCCTTCCTTCCTTCCTTCCTTCCTTCCTTCCTTCCTTCCTTCCTTCCTTCCTTCCTTCCTTCCTTCCTTCCTTCCTTCCTTCCTTCCTTCCTTTTCTCTCCTTTTCTCTTTCTTTCTCTCTCCTATTCCAACTCGTTTGTTTGGCTGCACCAGGCAGTACTCAGGGCTCTCTGGCTTGCAGGGATCATTAATGACAGGCTAATGGGACTATTTGAGGTGCCAGGTATCAGCCACAAAAGAAGACAAGTTCCTTACTGCACTTTTATCCCTCAAGCCTCTCTGCCTGTTCTTGCCATGTTTATTACCCCTGTCAACTACATCCACACACCTTTCAGCACTAATTTCCTTTGGAAGACTGTCACTTTTGATCCCAAGGATCTTTCCACAGTACCTACAAATATCAGTAGATATCTAGACATTCCAATGTGTCTACAAATTTTAATTTGTTGATCTTGGGAGATTTTAGTGATAAAGGGGTGCCGAATCTTGTCACATTCTTTCTCAGCATTAGTTAATATTATCATATCCTTTTTGTCTTTCCTCTTACTGCTAGCACATTATATTGATCTATATATGTGAATCATCCTGTGCATCTGAAATAAATTTCACTTGGTCATAATGTGTAATGCATGTCATGCACAGTTTAATTTGTTTTGATATGCTACTGAGAATTTTTACATATACATTCTTATTCTAGATATTGGACTATAGCTTTTTTGTGATGTTCTTTTCTGGTTTTGTAATGTTGGTTTAGTAGAATTGGCCCCGTATAATTTATTTAAAAGCATTCTTTGCTAAACTTGTTTGAGGACTCTGAGGTGAATAGACCGAGTTACTTAAGCTGAAGATTGGTAAATTATTGGAAAATCTTAAGCCATCTGGCCTAAGACTTTAATTTTTGGAATTTAAATTGTCAAAGTTCTATATTTTTCTTCATCAGTTTAATGGTCATTATTCTTATTTTCAATCTAGTGGGTTATACTCATCAACTTTTGTATTTATTGCTATATGTTGTAATTTATCCTTTTTATTTCTGATTCATTTCCACTGTTACATTTTTTCTCCTCTTTATAAGCTATTGATAGGACTGAGTTTTGTCTTAAAATTGTCTCCTAATTTTATTGATATTTTCATTTTACCTTGTTTTTTCTATTTAATTTCTTTTTTTTGCTATTGTTTTTAGGAATTCCCTTGTAAATTTTGGGTTCACTGTTTTGTTTTCTAGTTTAACCGTAAGGGTAATTTTTACAATTTCCTGTTTTACTGATGAAGGTGGTTTTGCTCTTAACTTCCCTCTTTGTTTCATTCTGAATTTATCCCAAATGATTTTTTGTAGTTGTGCTTTCATTTCATTTGAATCCAATTATTTTAATAGTTTCTTATTTAATATAGTGACTGCTGAAAAGTATATTATCTGTCTTCATAAATAGCATGTCTTTCTGCCTTGTATTTTATGATCTTATAGATTGTGTTAAAAATAATTGGTATGATTTTAATCTTCGATAGTTTGATACTTGTTTGGTGGCCTAACATAAGGTCTTTTATGAAAATGTTTCATCTATAGTTGGAGAAAAACAATAAATTCTCTTATATTAGGGTGAAGTATTCTATAAATACCCATTAAGCACATTTGTTCTAGATTTCTCATTTAAAGTTGTTTATTATTTCCTAATTTATTTTGTATAATATTTTAGTGTTCAAATTTGCTGTACAGTTTGTACTATCTGTGTTAAAAGATAACTTTCTTGCTTTTTTATTGCATCAGGGGGTCCCCAAAGTGAAAATAGATGTCATTCTTCACTTTCTAAATACTTTGGTCAGAAACCAGAGCAGTGGATACGGTGGTAGCCCTGACTAGGTTAAATTCATTGCACCCCACATGGTTCCCTCTGCCATGCCTTGGTGATGTCTGAGCACAGAGCCAAAAATAAATCTTGAACATTTCCAGGTGTTGCCCCAAAACCAAAGAAACAAAAGCAAAGCAGAGAGATGCTTTGTCATTTTAATGGCTCCCTATACTTTGTGAGTGAATTTCCTTTTCCCCTGCTGCCTCTAAGACAAGTAACTCTAAACCTTCTAAACCTTCCACTGCAAGTAACTTGGTATTTACTTTATTGGTACTTAGTAGAAATTCCTTGGCAGAACATAATAGAACTACAGAGCAATCACTTAGAAAGGGAAACAGCTATCAATTATCTCTCTAATGAATCCTGTTTCACAGAGGTGAAGGTTGGCTGATTCACATCCTTTCATGCATAGAAAGTAGATCCCTGAAATCTCCATTTCTATTCTGTGTTTATGAGATAACACTTATCAAAACCGATTTTCACAGTAGCTTCAACTGTGAGTAATGATATGCTATTTTTCAAATTTTTTTGGGTAGTGGGAACTAATTTTCATTTTATATTTGAAGATGAACAATCATAAATAAATATGCCTTTATAATATTAACATATATAAACTGTTTTTACTGATTTTTTTAAATTGTACCACTGTTCAATGTACAATTACAAATATATTCATGATTTGGTTTATCCATACATTGTTCCAGCACCCATCCCTTTACCAGTGCCCTATTCTCATCACCAATGGCCCCAAATTCCCTCCTACCTCCCCAAGCCTGCCTCTATAGCAGGCACTTTTCCTTTTCTTTCTTCTCTCTCTCTCTCTCTCTCTCTCTCTCTTTCTCTCTCTCTCTCTCTTACACATTGTGGCTTTCCCTACAGACATTTAGAGATTTTCATGTAAATCCTTTTGTGTACATTCAATGCTCAGTTCTAGTCTGGTATTACAATTTCCCACAAATTAGTAGAACACCAGTATATATTTATATCACATTAATGAATACAGTCATTCTATATCTGTCCTTTTCCTTCTGATTAATTTCACTCAGCATGTTACTATCCATGTCCAACCATTTACAGGTAAAATTTCATGACTTCATCTTTTCTGACAGCTGTATAGTATTCCATTGTGTAGATATTCCATAGTTTTTTTAGCCAGTCTTCTGTTCTCGGGCATTTAGGCTCCTTCCAGATTCTGGCCATCATGAATATAGCTGTGATGAATATAGAAGTGCAGATAATGTTTCTGCTGTATGATTTTGGGTCTCCAGGGTATATTCCCTGGAGTGGTATTGCTGAGTCAAATGGGAGCTCAATATCTAGTTTTTGGAGGGATGTACATAATGGTTTCCAAAAGGACTGGGCAGTTGGTGTTCACACCAACAGTGGATGAGAGTCCCTTTTCCCCACATCCACACCAACACATGTTCTTCTTGCTCTTTTGGATGTGTACCAGTATCTGTGGTGTAAGGTGATACCTCATTGCTATGCCTGTTTTGGACCACACCTTACTGTGCTCAAGGCTTACTCCTGGCTCTGTCCACAAGGATCGGTTTCAGCTGGGATATGGAGACTATATTCACATTGCTAGTGTTTGAACCAAGGTCTGGCAATATGCAAGGCAAGCACTTTACCTACTGTACTATATATCTGACCCCAGAATATATAAATAGTATTTTACTGGTGATAGCATTTACTGATGATCATAGCAAAGATGTATGATGAATGATATTTATTTTTCTTTTAAGTGACAGCCCCTAAGCTAAACATTTCCGAATGTATAATCTCACTTAGTTTGGGATATCAGTTTGTGCTATAAGGGCTATAAAATTTACATAGTTTACTATCTTACTCTGCAAACAAAGTGATGAGACATCAAGTAAAATATTGAAATCTGTCCAAAGGTCATTTCAGTTAATATGTAGTTTGATAGGTTGTTGGGGTGGGTATAGAAACAAAAGGAGTCCTGCTAGCCAGCCAGCTCACTTGTTTCTTCCCTTGTAAGATTTTTTTTTGGCTTTTTGCATCACACTTGGTGATGCTCAGTGGTTATTCCTGGCTCTGCACTCAGGAATTACTCCTGGTGGTGCTCAAGAACCATATGGGATGCCAGGAATTGAACACAGGTTGAATGCAGGTAAGGCAAATGCGTTACGCACTGTGCTGTTGTTCTAGCCCTCTTCTTTCCTTGCAAGATGTAAAAGAAAATTATGTGTCTTTTTTTATTCACCCCTTCAATTTGGATTATTAGCCAAGTTTCAAAAGACTTTTATGAAAGGTGGGAAGTACTGTGATCGACACATCTTAATAAATGCAGAAATGGAGGATTTGTGAGGTCAGTGAGTTTTCCAAGGTTATTATGGAGATGGAGCTTTGATTTAGACTTGAACTCCCTACACAGGACATACTAAGGTATTAAATATGAGCTCAATAAGTACATGACTTGGTTTCCAATATCCTGTTACTTAGGGTAGAGACTTTTTATTTTCAGCTGTGAAATTTTATTATAAATACGTTTGTTCTTCAAAATTGTATTTTGAGGTTATGTGAGGTGACAGGATAGAGCACATGACACGATATATCAGAAGAAACACCATCTGTAGTTCTATGGTCATTGTAGCACTATTAACAATAGCCAGAATATGAAAATAACCCAAGAACAGATGATTGGGTAAAGAAACTATGGTACATCTACCCAGTGGAACACTATGCTACTGTTAGAAAAAAATGAAGTCATGAAATTTGACTATAAATGTATGGCCATATGTAGAAAAAGGAGAGGTATAAATTGGCCGTATTCATTTTGCGGGTTAAAATATTATGAGAATACTACCCATCACCAGGAAAAACAGGCCAGGAGAACTTGGCAAGTGTTGGATTCTACCACACATGTGTGAGAAGCTGAGGATAGGTAAGGTAGAGAAGGGACCAGTTTGACAATAATAGTTGGAAATAGGAATGCTGGACTAGAACTGAGTTAGAAAGGAGGTAAAGGAATATGCATGATAACCCTTCATTGTCTTAATTTGCAAAACAAAATATATAAAAAGAGGAAGTGATGGAAAAACATGCCTGCTGTACAGGCAGGTGGTGGGGAGCAGGTAGGAGGGAAATGGGGCACATAGGTGTTGGGAAATGTGCACTGGTGGAAGGTTGGGTGTTGGAACACTATGACTGAAACCCTATCATTAACAACTTTGTAATGGTCTATTGCATGGTGATTCAATAAAAAATATTAATATATAAAATACTGTGTGTATTTTACCTGTATAAATGTTCCTTAGCAAATGTCGGCAACTGCTGTTATCATTACTAATGATCATTGCAATCATGTGCCACCTGTGTGTGCGTGGAAACCACCTTTCTCTTGAAAGCAGCAGTACCCCTATATTCTCCACTGTGTGTGACTGTGATTTCAAGATTGTGAGCTTCAGGAATTATCAATGCAGACAACTAATTCTTCACGTTTTTGTCCAGGATTTTAACCAGTTTCTGCTCACCCCAGTAATACAAGTTAATATAGTACTTAGGAGAATACTTCTTTCCTATAAAAACAAAACAATACGAGGTGAAACATAAAATATTTGCCCCTGCTGTTTTATAACCTCTAACACTTTAAGGATGCTTGGATTCATGATTTGTATAGCATGCATCATTTGTAAACTGCACTCCGCTCCGTGACTATCAGTGTCATAGAATGCATGCAAAATTTTCCTCAATGCAAAAGTCTAAGCCTAGTATTCAGTCTTTTGTGAAGCTCATACTCTCTTGTATCCATGAGAGTAGATTCTGACTGTATAGAGTTTTTATCATCATTGTATCATGTTCTTGCTATAAGCAGATTGGTCTCAGAGTCATTCCTGTGAATCTCATATGTTGGCATTAGACAGGGCTCAACAGAGAAATCAATGGCCAGGTGACAGTATGGTGTGTTTCTGGTGAATTGGCTGACTTTTCTTTTCTTTTCTTTTTTTCTTTTTCAGAAATTAAAGTTTGTGCAGTCAAGTTAGAATTTGTGAATAGTACTTCACTGGAGACATAATATGGGTTCTTTTCCTCTAAGCCATATTAAAGTTAGGCGTCTAAGTTAAGCTTCTCAGGTTTATCAATAATTTCTCTTTATGCTCTTATTTGTTGCATGGGAAAGATATTAATGTCAAACGAGGGACATTTTCTCAATTTGGTGTTCTTTAAGAGCATGCCTAAATTGCTAGCTTTATATTCAGAGAATTGATGTGTCCTACTTTTGCCTAATCACAAAAAAAAAAAAAAACAGCAGGTAGGTCTTGTTTTTTGTTGTTAGGATGAAGAAAAATACTCTCATGGATCAATTCTATGCAATTTTGTTGTTATTATTGATAAAGCAGACAATATGTCTGTACTCTTTTGAGTTGACAAGCACCAAGTATATTTTTAAACATGCCAAGTGTGTTTAGTACGCCTCCTACATAGTTCCTTATATTCATAAAATCATGTAGCATTTGGTTTTTATTTTATATTTAGAATTATCACTGCACAAATTCTCTTACCACACTGTGAATGCTACAAAGAAACTCAATTTCACTTTAACATATTTCATGTGAGGAATTGTTGTAAAGATTTACTTATCAAAGGGTTGAACAAGTGTTCTTAGCAGAAATACAATGGATTGAAAAAATGTGAACGGGGCACCTCTCAGTTTATAGGCTGCAAGTGATATCTTAATCACTTCTACCAGTGTTCTCATATCTGTTCCTAAATTTCTATTCTCCACAGAAAAGCAGCAGTTGACTTAGGTATTTCAGCTAACATTTCTGTTTCATACTGCTTGATACCCTCACAGCAAATCCATGTTTCTGTTTCACTCTTAGTTTCCTTAAGGAAAATAAGAGTTAACAGTGAAATGTCACAGAATACATAGACTCAAAAGAATTATGACCTTTAAATAACTTATTTGTAAGTCCATTTGATATATTTTTCACTTTAATTTCCCAGGCACTTTGTTCTCCAGTAATAATCAAAAGTTAAACTAAGTTAAGGAGAAAAATTAAGAGTTAATGAAATTCTCCTCTATATTTGGATTTTTCCTCTTCAAAACAGTGCATTGTCCTAAGCTTGAGATTATAAAAACCTCTCATGAAGACATACTGCACTAATAAACATGGTTTCCCTTTAGAAAGTAGTGAAATTATATTTTAATTATATAGTCATTAACTGACTACATTTGCTTTTTCCAAAATACAACTTTCAAAATTAGCCTTCATGACCTTTATAAACATTCTGAATTAAGGTAGAAAACAAGCATTGCCATCTCATTAATTTTAATAAAGTTCAATGAAAATTCTAAATTTAAGAAACTATTTTCATAAAACAGTATATTATTGCCAAAGCATTAAGTAGCACGACCAAGTTTAAAATTATTAAAAAATTACTAAGTATCCATTTAGAATGAGATTTATTTTATGATTGCAGACACCTCCAAAACAAATTGACAGTCAATTGCAATGCATTTTGAGAGGTAAAAGCATCATTAATTACTGTTAATGGTACTTCTCTAATGTATGTAAATATATCATCTGCACTGAAGCTCTTGGCAGTTATTTCTTACTTCTTTCTAGACAGTTTAAAGATCTTAATTTATTAATATTCACAACAAGCGGAAAGATAAACACATTGTTTTGAAGCTCTTGATGAATGGTGATCGGAGACATACTGTGCTTGGGCTGAGCGTAAATATTAAGTAGTTGACAATAACTCACAGCGCTACATGAAACAGAAGATGGAAAGGGAGACCAAGAGTCTAAAAATATTATTAAGTGTCTCTCTGGAAACACTTAATCCCAAGTATTCCTGGGTTGAGAATTTTATTCGTCTCCCCCTACAGTTATTTCATTAATTTTATCCCAGCATGTTAAATTCAGATCCATGAGAGCATTATTTTTCATTCATTTACAGAATTTGATTGACCTGACTCTTCTAGGAATATATTGGGAGAGTAGCAATACCTGTTTTTTCCCCCATTTTGTGGGTCACACCCAGTCATGGACAGAGGTCACTTCTGGCTCTGTACTCAGGAATTACTCCTAGTGATGCTTGGGGCACCATATGGGATGGCAAGGATTAAACCCTGGTCTATCGCAGGCAAGGCAGATACCTTACCAACTATAGGATATCTCTCTGGCCCTCATTTCCTGTTTTTACCTTTTAATTCTGACTGTGCTTGACTATTTTTGCTTATATTTTAACAAGCTGCTATGTTGTATAAGTAGTCATCATCACCATCATCATTGTAATAGTGTATTTTTACAATCCCAAACCCAGGAATCCAAACAAAGTGGATGCCTTAAAGTCCTAGAGGTAGGATTTTTATCAATTTAAATATAAAATGTGATAGCTGGCAGAGTCGAATATGTCAACATCTGAATCCTTCTTAAATGCCACAGATGATGTTGAAGGAATAAAAAAAAAATCAAAAGTAGGAATGAAATGTTTTTGGTGTTTCTTTTATATTATAGAATAAATTAGAAGTTTTTGCCTCTACTTTCCAATCGCCTTTAGCTTTTTATGTAGAAACATGTATCATCATCTTAACTTGGTTACCTAAACAAGTTAACAATATTGAATATTGATGAAAATTGCAGATGTGGTTCCATTAGATTTGTCAGATTAGAAAATAAGAGTGTATAAGCCCACTTAAATTTTAACTTCATATGAACTTATATAAGACACTGTATAAAAGTTTCTCCCAAATGCCATGTTATGCTTTTTATAGTATGCCAAGACTGGAGTTCAGTGCATACATAAAAGTTAATTTGGGCATTGTCATTGGGTCAAGCTAGCAATGTTGTTAGATCACCTGTGGACTATACTTAAAAGAAGTCTGTTTATGTGAAATTCATCTGCTCATCCTATGATTTATATAAAAATTTTATTCCAGTTTGTGGTGAGAAATGATCTGTGATTTTTTTTGTAAGCCTGCATACCTATGTTGCATAAGTCTCTCTTATGAGAGACTCACAGACATGGGGCAGAGCTGCTACTGGCTCTCCCTGTGCCCAGCCGCTCATGAGGCGCCCAGGAGGGAAGGCGGGTTCTAGCCTTGGCCCGCCACTCCAGCAGAGCTCGCAACAAGCCAGATGACCCCCTACTCCATGAGGGCCTCCATTTTCCACATCCGGACTTCCCCCTCGTCAGAACTCCACCCATCAGATCAGCCTATCACAGCCTGGCTCGCGCACGGCTGCAAGCAGCCACACAGTTTATCAATAAATGCTGGATTTAGAGATGACTACAAGAGTATGCTACCCACACGGCAGAGCCTGGCAAGCTACCCGTGTCGTATTTGATATGCCAAATACAAGTAACAATTATAGACCTCATTCCCATGACCTGATGGAATGGTTTGAGGCTCTTTATGTTCCTGGAGCAAGCAGGTGCCCTTGGGCTCTACTTGCATGAGACAGGATATATGGAGATTTTACTGGTGCCCGCTCGAGCAAATCGATGATGAATGGGAAGACAGTGATACAGTGACAGTGATGCATACATATATGTCTCATCTGTAAAACGGCAGTGAAAAGTAACAGCAGCTACCCAAATTGTTGGATGTGAGTAAAGCACGTGAAACAGTTCCTGACATCTCCTGAGCACATGGAAGCAGTTTTTGTACTTATGTTGGTAGTCATTGGTTTCAGCATAGTAGATGCCCTTCTTGATGACCCAGCAGATTCAGCTCTGTTGAAATTGAAGACTTCATTCTTTTCTTCTTTCTTTCCTTCTTTTTCCCTTTCTTTCTCTCTCCATTTGTTTCTAACAAAATACTTTTTATTGAAAGATATTTGAAGTGATGTGAGTTAGAGAAAGATACTATTCAAGAGAAAATAGGGACTTCTCCCAAGGGGAGAAAAGTGTACAATGGCCTTTGGGAGACATTTTATATGCCTCAAAATTGTCTGAGCTGGAGTTCTGTGCATACATAAAATTAATTTGGGCATTATCACAGGGAAAGCAATGGACTTTTTCTGTCCTTTCATAATCTTTTGTTGTTTTGTCTTCTTTTTGGAGGCCCACTCCCTGTGATCTGGTTCCCCTGGTAAGAATATAAAGGTTCTTGGGTGGTCACTCAATTCTACCAGCTCCAAGAGCTCAGGATTCTTCAGGCCTTTGGGCAAATAGAGGACTAGACAACTGCTTCTTAAAAAATACCAGTCTCTCCTCCCCCTCCACCCTTATCTATCTGCCTGTAGCATATTTCCCATTGTCATAGCAATACCTATACCTTCTTAAATGCTCTGGGGTTTGGGTCCCCCATTAAAAATGTCACAGAATTCTCAAAATATCTTTCCCAGGAGAAAAACCAAACAAATAGCAACATAGAAGGGAAGTCTTCCAGAGTGATAGCCCAGCGGGTAGGGTGTTTGCCTTGCACGCGGCTGGCCCATGCTGGCCTGGGTTTGATCCCCAGCATCCCATATGGTCCCCCGAGCACCGCCAGAAGTAATTCCTAAGTGCAGAGCCAGGAGTAACCCCTGAGCATTGCTGGGTATGACCCAGAAAGAAAAAAAAAGAAGGGAAGTCTGAGGTATGCAGACTCTCCCTTGGAAGTATGTACCAGCTGGAGTCATCTAAAATATAGAGAAATTTTTCTAAAGCACTTTCTAATGAACTTTTTTCATCTGTGAAAGCAATCTCATCTCTATTTCTTTGATTGTAATACTTAAAATTTTAATATATGAATGTTCCCAGATACTGACAAAAAAAGTTGTAACAGGGAGAGCTGTGGTCTTTTGCTTTGGTGTAGGGCCACATTTTTTTTTTTTATTTTTTATGTCCCTCCAATTGGAAGTAAGCTATGTGAGGGGAACAGGGTTTTCTTTCCTTCCAATGAAAATTCACTCTGCTGTTGGCAGTTGTTTTAAACTTAAGATAAATCAGTTTCCCTGTGTAGTAATTTATGACCTTCTCTATAAATTCTAATCTATTAATCTAATCTTCTCTTCAGCATCTCAGATTTCTACTCTGAGAGCCATGTGGAGAAGTCAGAAAAAGCTGCATTATGATGGAAAACAATATCAGAATCTTGGAGGCTTAACCAGGCATAATTTATTACTAGTATTTGTTTCTCATCTAAGTGAATGTAAGACCTACAGTGGCTTTAGGTGATAATTAAGTGCTGCTCTCCTTCTTGTACCTTGTACGTAACCACTTACTGTCTTATTGCACCTTTCTTCATTTTAAGACTTCAGGATTCACTACAATTTACACAACAAGCATGGTCTGTTGCCTTGAGCTGCTAAATATCAGGCACTATCACTGATAACAGTCTGGACGAGATCAGGCTACAAAGAACTGTTCATTTGTGAAGGACATTAAAAAGCATAGTTTATCTAATTTCTCCAACACCACAAACTTATGTCTGGGAGACAATCATGAACTAAGTTAGCATTAGTTTTCCATTGATAGACTTCACTGCTTATGTTTTTTTCTTTTAAGAAACAAACAAAAGAAGGTCAAAGAGATAGTGCAGCAGGTAAGGAACTTGCCTTGCATGTGGTCAAATAGGATTTGATACATAACTTCACATATGTTCCTATGAGTCACCTGGAGTGACCCCCTGAATCCAGAGCTAGAAATAAGAACTCAACAGAGAATTATATGACCCCAAAGCATTGGGTACTATTCCACTTAACACCCACTGGTCCCAGTGTGGGAGAGTTAGAATTTACTAGGAGACCACCACCCCTGGCTATAGTTGACACTACCTTTTAAGATAAAAGGAGGGATCATGCCAGTTCACTCTCAAGCAAGCAAACATGACCCTTTTAGCAAATAGAAGACAAAGCACTCAGAATCAACCTGGTGCAGAGTAGAAATAAGAAGGACCTAGTGGGTGCCATTTAGATTGCAAGAAGTCCATGGCCTGAAATGATGATGTGTTTCTCACTTTGTATATATATATATATATATATATATATATATATATATATATATTCATTAAGATGCATTTCTTTATACCAGCTCCTCTCTCTCTCTCTAGCTTGCTCGCTCACTCCCTCAATGTTTTGACATAAATAATCTCAGAGGAAGGGACTAGGCCCTGGCATAATCACTTGTTTAGACCTGAAACAAGTATGGCACCACCCCGCATTTACACCTAAAAGCTGATTTGTTGTGATCTCTGTTGGCACTGCCCTCCCTGAAGAAAGGATTATGGCTTTTGGGTATATAAAAGGGAATGACTTGAGATAGAATCATTCATTTTGGTAGGAGACATGGGCCAGAGTGCATGGCTGGAGTCTGACCAAGAGCTAGAGGTCTGGGAATCCCATTTTCTTGGATTGTAGTGACAGAGCTTGTTTTATTATTGGTAATTAGTAAAGGCTTTTGAACTGGGCTGAACTTGTGGTTTATCCATCTGACATTGGTTCTTGAGATAAAAGGAAACTCATTCCCTGATATTGTTGGGGATGCCATGGCTTCCCAGCAATAAATCACGGTTATATTAAAGTAAGTTTAGGGGCCGGAGCGATAACACAGTGGGTAGGGCATTTGCCTTGCAAGCAGCCGACCCGGGTTCATCCCGGCATCCCATATGGTCCCCTGAGTACTGCCAGGAGTAATTCCTGAGTGCAGAGCCAGAAGTAACCCCTGAACATTGCCAGGTGTGACTCAAAAATCAAATAAATAAATAACAAAAGTAAGTTTAAAGCAATAAATAAATAAATGAATGAATGAATGAATGAATGAATGAATGAATGAATAAATAGATAGATAAATAAAATTTAAAATCCAATCATACAAAAAAAGAGGAGGAACTTAGAAATTCCTCACTGCTGACAGGTAGCAGTTTGCAGTCTAAGCTGAAATGCATATGCCATTGCTGCACATTTCTCATAAACTAACATATACACCTATTAGGGAAAGATGTGAATTGTCATACATGATATTAATATTTTAGAAATGAGTAGAGATAGTTTCTTCAAATAGTCTCAATCACCGGCTTGTACACGGATTTGAATTTATTATCATTCCAAGATGTGGTTGATTCGAAATAAGATGGTTTCCAGGCATGCCAGCTATCAATCTTGATGACAGTATTTTTAAAAGTATCTATAAATTTCATGACATTTAAGTCTTCCCTAGTTTTTACTCATGTAACACAAATATTAGAAGGTTTTCTTAACTGTGTCAGAACAGAAACTTACTAACAAAGCTTGGAGTAAAAGTTGAAAATTGTTTTTTGATCCTAGTGTAAAACTGATATCATTATAGTTTTTTCTAGCTTAAGGCAATCTTCTCTGTGATACCTAAAAGTGCTACTTGATGAGAAATTCAGAATAACCCTCATTTGAACCTGACCATTTCAGATTAGTTTTTCACTTAGATGGAATTTTCTGGCGGGTGACAATTTTTCCTAATTAACACTGATGAGGGAATATAGCTGCAAAATGTTCTCCAGTAGAGACTGTGATTTAGATACCAGAGAAATAGGATTCTTGGATGAGTAGTAAAGACAACCTTTTTTAGATGGAATCATTTTACACTAATCATTTATAATGTGATTATTCACACTTGACCTGATCATCAGGATTAATTGTTGTTTTCTTTTGAATAACTAGTTCAAGGTATGATGCTAGACTTGAAAGACCATTAAGTTATAATACTACTTAAGTACTTTTGAAAATAAAAACTGAGAAATTGGAAAAAGGAAAGTGTGTCAGAATATACAATGAAGGACTTACCTTTATTAAGCAGGTTAAAATGTTAGAAGATGGATCTGGAGAGAAGTACAATAGGAAAGGTACTTGCCTTGTACATAGCCAACCCAGGATTAATCTCCAGTACTTCATGTTATCCCCTGAGCTCCTGTAGGAGGGAAGCCCTTAGTATCATCATGTGCAGCTCAAAAACAAAACAAGAAAAAAAGTAGCTATTGCAGCTAAGAGAAATCTCCAGGCTTCTAAGATAAGCACATTGTAAGAAGTAAAAATATAAATATTCTGCCGGTGTTCTCCTATGTTAAAGCCATCAATATTTAGTGAGAAACAGTTTTCTTGCCTCTTAAAATAATGACCACACTCTCCTTCAATTTCTAGTAATGAAGGACAGAAGGAATGAATAGTATCTTCTAAAATGAAAATATAACAAAGTATATGTAATTGTTGTAGCCTGTTGATTTAAAATTAGTTAAATTTCTAAAAGAAAATTACTGTTATTTCTCTTAAAAATGTGAAAATATCAGTCTAATGTTGAATCATATCCCCTTCAAGTGCATTTAGTAAAAGTATATATTTCATTATCTTTTGAGAGCAAGCATTGCTTGTGATTACTCATAGATTTTTCAGTTGGCAGAGGTCTACATTTACTACTTAAAATAAGTTTATAAAAGCACAGATGTAATGTAAAAATGTCTCTTCATTACTACATAAAAATAGTAACCTGTGCCCCTCCCATCCCCATGCTGTTCTATGTTTCTATTTAAATAAGAAAGAATAGCCCTAAAAATTACGTATGAGCTATTTGAAGCTCTTTTCTAGATGTTTAATTTGCTAAAGCAAAATGATTAAATGCCATTAGGAACATTCTTAGATTCTCAAGAGGGATTTATTTATTCATTTTTAAGTTAAATCACAGTGAAATACAGTACAAAGTTGTTCATGATCAATTAAATAATGTTAGACCTGCCCCTTCAACAGTGTACATTTCCCACCACTTATGTCCCCAGTTTCACTTCTGGTCCATTACCTCTTGGAAGGCACTTTTCATGTTTTAATAAGAAATATGATGTCAGTTATTAGTACTTGCTCAGAGAGCAGGTGTTGGGGGTGGGTGAAAACTAGGGTCTTTGGTGGCAGGAAAGGCATTGGTGGTGATACTGAATATCTGAAACAACTCCATTGTGAATAATCTTATAAATCACAGTGTTTAAATAATGTTTAAAAATAAAATAAAAGAATACTGCTATGAATTTTTTTTATAGGTAGCCATTGCTATCTTGAGGAAAGATTTTTTCCACTCCTATTTATTGAGGGATTTGTTTTTTGTCATGAATGGGTGTTGGGTCAAGTCAAAGCTTTCTCTGCATCAACTGATATGATTGTATGATTTTTTGTATGATTATTTTTTTTGCTCTTTGAGTCACACCTGGCAATGCTCAGCAGTTACTTCTGTCTCTGCACTCAGGAATTACTCCTAGTGGTGCTCCATGGATCGGATGGGATGGCTCAGATCAACCATGGTCAGCTATATGCAAGGCAAATGCTTTACCCACTGTGCTATCACTCTGGCCCCCATAATTGTAGATTTTTATCTTTCCTTTAATTGATGTTGTGTAGTATGTTAATTGGTTTGCATGTAATAAAACATTTTTGCATACTAGGATGATCATGGTGTATGATTTTCATGTGCTGTTGGATTCTGTTTGCTAAGATTTTAGGGATTACTTTATCAATGTTCATCAAGGATATTGATGAAAAATATTACTTAGATGTATTACTCAGATGCTTTGGGTATCATTGTAATGTTAGCTTCTTAGATGGTATTAGGAAGCATTTCTGTTTTTTGATATTTTGGAAGAGAAATAGATCAATGGCTACAAGTCATTTTTGAAGCTTTGATAAAAGTTATTAGTAAACCTAGGACTTTTGTTTTTTGGGAGCTTTTTAATTACTGTTTAAATTTTCTTGCTTGTGATTGGCCTGTTCAGACTTTTTACATTTTCCTCATTATAAATTTCAAGAAATATGTACCTTTCTTCTATCCTTTCCAGTTAAAAAAATACAGATGTTCATAGTAATGTCTCATCATATATGGGATTTGTGGAGGTTCTGTTGTAATTTCTCCTTTTTAATTTCTTATCTGATTTATTTGAGCTTTTCCTGTTTTTCCTCATGAGTCTGACAAAGGTTTGTTTTTCATTTTTATTCTTTCAAAGAACCAGCTCCTGGTTTCATTGATTCTTTGTCGAGGAGGTGAAGAGATAGGTCAGAAGTAGCGGGGACTTGGGTCAAGGGGATTCAGGTACATTCAGTGTAAAGGAACTGTATACCAAATTATCCAAGCTACGGTATCAACAAGACTAAAATAATGAGATCAAACTTGAACAAGCAAATTTAAAAGGTTTTGTCAAGATGCACGCTGAGGATCGGGAGTTGAAGAGGGGACCGGAACATAGTGAAAGGAAGGTCACACTGGTGGTGGAATTAGTGCTGGAATATTGTATGTCTAAAAATCAATTATTAACTGCTTTATAAATCATAATTTATAAATGATATCTAATAAATAAAAATGGTAAATAGATAGATACCATTTATAGGTACCATTTATAAATGGTATCTATTTATAGATAAATAGATAATTACTGTTGTTATCTATTTATAAATGGTATCTAATAATAAAAAATTGAAAGAAAATAAAAACCCTCTTTCTTGCTAATTTTAAAAGTATTGTCTGATGACAGAATATTTTGAGACATTATCAGCTCTATTTTATACACACACACACAGACACACGCACACCCTGACACACACTGATAATAAAGAAATCTGAAAGTCCAAATTGTGTTTTCTTTTAATTTTCAGTGGCACAAATGAAGTGGAGTTTTGTCTTTAACCTTTGTGGGCACACCTTTATGCTTAGTGGAAGACTAAACAAGGAGATAATACTTTTATTCATATATATCCACTAGAGGTAATTAGTCCAAATAGACAGCCAGGATTTCCACCATGCCAGAAACAAAAACACATGCATCCCTCCAACCTCCACTGATTGTAAGAGGAGAGTTAATGGAGACTCAGGACTTTGAACCTGCCTATATATACAGAAGACAGTTCAGCCTGTGAGACAAAAGTGAACTCTGTTATCAGTGTTCTAAAATATTCTTCAGGAATGTATGGGCTGCCAAGATAGTCTGAGATGAGGGAAGCTATGTATTTCTTTTTATGATGCTAGTTTCCCTAACACCAAAACAGTAGAAATGAGATTGCAGATCAATATACTTCATAAATTAGATATTTTTTTTAATTCTTAGAAATAATAGATGATTTCATCAATGCAAGATTCAGGAGAATGATACACACATAAATTTTATTTATTTCTACCAGTAATGAGTCTATGTAAACAAAAATAAAACTAGATCCATTAACAAGTATGCCATAAATTTAAATACTTAAATGTAAATCTACCAGCACATATGTAATGAAAGGAAATTAGAAGATCTAGATCAATCGAAAAATTGTTCTCACAGATTTAGAAGTTTCAACATAGTAAATATGTGTGCTTTTTAAATTTTATTCAAGTTCAATGCAATTCTTATTAAAATTCTTTAAATGTTTTGATATATCAAATGTATTTGATATGCAAAGTCAAAGGAACTGGACTAGTTACGGACAATATTGAAAGAAAAAAAATGGTATCCAATTTCAAAACTTAAAAGTGGAAATTATGACTGTGTGCCATGGAAAGGCATGCACACATGTAGATCAATAGAATAGAAGCTGTTGAACTAAACCTATCCAATTATGCCCAGTGAATTTCCTACAGTTTCAAAAGAATTTCAGTAAAGAGAGAATGTTTTTTCAACAAATAGTGCTAAAGCATTTGGATGTCTATAGAAAGAAAAAAAAGATACAAAAAAGAAGCTACTTAAATCTTGCATATTGAACATTAACTACAAATTAACCAAGGACTTAAATATAAAATGTTTCAGAAAAACACTGGCAAAATCAGGCAAAGAGTTTTTAATCTTGAACCAAAACTGTAGTCTTTAATATGAAGAAAAATTATTAATGAAATTTCTAAAATTCCTTGGAGATGGAGCTGGGGTCCCTCTCCCTCACCTCTGTTCCTTCCAGGAAGCCCAGTGGACCCGCCAATGAAATACTCCAGGGCTGTTACGCTGTAATCCAAAGACACTGAAACAAGAGGCAGAGCTGCTACCAGCTCTTCCCATGCTCAGCTGATCATGAGGTGTCCAGGAGCGGGGGCAGGTTCTGGGCCTGGCCCGCCATCCCAGTAGAGCCTCAGAGGAAGCCAGAGGAAACCCCTACACCATAATGCAGCCACTTTCAACTCCGATTCCACAGCTTGTCAGAGCCCCACCCCAGAGAGAATCCAATTTCAAGCCCAGGTATGCAGCTTGACAGCTAAAGTCACAGGGACTCCGGGGAGATAGAGCTGGGGTCTCTCTCACCCACCCTTTCCTTCCAGGAGTCCAGGTGGACCCGCCCATGAACTGATCCGGGGCTGTTGCTTGTGATCCAGAGATACTGACAAATGTGGCATAGCTGCTACCACTTTATCAAATTAGTAGAAACCAATCACATTCCAGAAATTCAGATGGTCAATGTAAGAAAAGAAATAGACCAGATTAGCCCATAAACCTAAACTCCAACCTAAACTCTAAACCTCATCCTAGACCATTTCATGAACCCCACTACTCAGTGGACCTGAAGACCTGTTCTGTTACAAATTACACTATCCACTGAGGAGGAGAAAAGGAAGGAGATGAGAATGTTTCTAGCCTGACAGCAGACTGGGCACCCTAGATGAACCCAGAGTCATGGCAGAGTCTGGCAAGCTACTTGTGGTGTATTTGATATGCCCAAAACAGTAACAGTAATGGACCTCATTGCCAATGAATGGACACATAACTGGCTCCCATGCCAGCAAATTGATGAATAGTGGGAAGACAAGTGATACAATTGATGTCACTTGTCATTTGTTATTTGTTTTCGTTGTCATAGATGCGGTGGGGAGCCAGTGACATCTCCATTCGGGGTGGGGGGAGGTCCATATGTTTTGGGCATATCAAACACCATGGAGCTTGCCGTGCTCTCTGTGGCTTGGGACTCAGTGTTTACTATGTCAGACCATCAACCATCAGGGCCCGGGGAGGAGCCCTGGGTGTAGAAAGCCTGTCTCCTGTCCACTACTGCTTATACAGCTGGACTATGGTGCCCCGCACCTTTGAGGGGGGGATGCAGTGGATACTAAAATTAAACATTTTAGTATAGTAAATCAGCTAACAGACTAAAACAGAGTACTCAGATGAATAAGGAGCTGCAAACTGAGGAGCAGGTATTTCCATCAAATACCAAGGAACTCTTCAGAATTTAAAATATATTTTCAGCAATCATCAGGAAAACGACTACAGTCAATTTGAAATTACAAAAGAGTGGATAGGTATTTCATCAATTGCATAAAAATATATCACACGGTAAAATAGGAAAGTGGATAATTGAAATCACAGAGGTATTTACATCTATAAGAATGACTGTAATCATAAAATAAAATAAATACTGTCAATGTTGCATTCTTGCAAATATATGGGAACAAGGTTGCATTACCTCTGAATTAATATTGGTATTAGGGCTGTCACATTTAACTAGGTTGTTCTTGTGTATTTATGAAGGTCCAATTCTCTAGGACTTGACACTTGACCCCGTTATTCATCGCTGCTTGAGAGGTGCCAGTAACATTTCCATTTGACCTTATCACGTGCCAGTGTAGCCCAATGGCTCTGCTGCTCGGAATATGAAGAGGGCCTCAAACCGCGCTCGGGTCTTGATGAAGAAGTCTGACATCTTGTAGATGGGCGACCACATGATCTTTTGATATCCCATGGGATCCAGGCAGTATGACTCTAGCAGGGTGTTCCCAAATCGCTTACAGTCGCCCCTGTTTTCGATGCCTTGGCGGACAGCGCCTCGGCGTGGAGGGGGCTTATTCTCTCTCACTGGCGGGCGTGATTTCGCATAGCTCTTCATCCTCTTGGGAGACCCAAATAACATCTCTCCTGCCCGTGGGCCCAGGTCAAGGCGCCTGTTTGCAGGGGAGAGGGGTGGAGTTGAAGAGATGAGAGTTCTTTGTCTTAGCTACTTCTTGATGCTTTTGAAGGCATTCATGCCGCCTCCATGCCACTCTCTCCCCTGCACAGCTCAGTTTAGTTCGTTTATCATGAAGATGGCGGCAGCGTGCGGGAAGTGGCTAGGCAGCAGTGAAGGCGGAGGTGGGGGCGGGTCGTGAGCGGAGCCCGAGCGGTCCCGGGCAGTGCGGAGGGCAGCGGGAACCCGTGGGTGCTGTTTGCGTAGCCGGCTCTCTGGGGCCTGCGAACAATAGCACCTAGGATTGCACGAGGCTAGGGGGGGACGCCCAGCCAGGCGGGCTGGCTGTGGGCAGCGCGTTGACTGTGGGCCGCGCTGTGAGGGGCGGGGGAGCCTCGGCGTGCGGCCGCCGGACTCTGGTGGGGACTCGCCCAGTGGCGATGATTACGGACACCGACGGTCATCTTTCTTTCGTCTTTACTGCGCCATGTCGTTGCACTCTCGGACCTGGGGGCGGGCTCTGCGCTGCGGCGAAGGGTAGGTCCGCTTATCGGGGGAGAGTGGCATCACATCCCAGGACTTTTATTTAAAAATCTTTTATCCTTTTGATTTTTTTTTCACCTTTGCTAAGAGTGTGGGATGATATGGTAATTCTAGATAAAAAGTTTAATAATATCTAAAAAAACATGTTTGCATCTTTCTTACAGTCAGGTATTTAACCTGAATAAGACTTTACTAAAGAGGAATGATATCTACAGAAAAGTGACTTTGGTCATAATAGTCTAAAATTGTAAACAACAGTATCCTTCAAACAAATGATTAATCATTTGTGGTACATCACATTGGACATCATGCAACATGTAAAGGAATGAACCACTAGACCATACTTACATGAATCCCTAGAATTGTACTAATAGTTTAAATTGTTTTTATAAATTCAGTTGAAAAAGATTACGTTGTATGATTTCATATATGAGATCAGCTTTCTCTCTTGGGTTGAGCTCTGATGAACTATGGAGTCTGGATGATAAAAATAAAAAGGCTGCCAACATGGTGCAGGGATTCCTCTGCATTCTTCTGAGGCTCTAATGGGATGGAGGCCCAGGCTGGAAGTTGCCCCTCCCTCCCAGATGCCTTGTGGTCAGTGGAGCAGAGGGAGTGCATGGGGAGAGCTGGTAGCAGCTTGCCCTGAATATCTGGAGATGTAATGTGTCTTGGAGACTTCTGCTAGACTAGAGCTGATATTGACAGTATCCAACGGGATGTCAAAAGATCAGATCACTGACCGCCCACTTACAAGATGGTCAGACTTCTTCGTCAAGACCCTGAACAAAGGTTTTGAGCCTCTTTGTAGTTGTGGAGCAAGCAGATTCCATTGGGCTACACTGGCTCATGACAGGGACAAATGGAAATGTTACTGGTGCCCGCTGGAGCAAATCGATGAATAATGGGATGTCAAGTGATCATGTGATTTCATTTATACTTAAACTTTTTTATATTCACAGAAGCAGAGAAACAGAGAACAGATTAGTGGTTGCCAGTGCTTAGAATGAGTAGGGAATCCAGATTAATGGAAATGGATATAGAAACAGGCAACTGGAAAGATTATAGTTATGTAAATGTATCTTGAGGAAAAAATGTACACACAGAGGAAAACAATTTAACTGATGTTCTAGGATTATTCCTGTAATTGTTAATATAAGCATGATGTATGATTATGCTTTTTCCGGACTTCCCTCTTGTCACAACTCCACCCAGCAGACCAGACTATCACAGCCCGGATCATCGACACTCACCTTGCAGCATTTTTTTTTCAATCTGGCCCAGGCATGCTGAACCAGAGACTCTCAGACATGGGGCAGAGCTGCTACTTGCTCTCCCCTGTGCCCAGCTGCTCATGAGGTGCCCGGGAGGCATGGCGGGTTCTAGCCCTGGCCTGCCACCCCAGCAGAGTCTCACAACAAGCCAGGGGACCCCCTCCCCTACTCCATGGGGCCTACCATTTTCCACATCCAGACTTACCTCTCGTCACAACTCCACTCAGTAGACCAGACTATCACAGCCCGGCTCGCGTGGCTGTTAGCGGCCATGCGGTTCATCAATAAATGCTTTATTTAGAGGTGACTACAGCAGTATGCCACCCGCACGGCAAGCCTGGCAAGCTGCTTGTGTAGTATTTGATATGCCAAATACCAGTACCATTTATATTAGGTCATTCCCGTGACCTAATATAATGGTTTGAGGCTCTTTATGTTCCTGGAGCAAGCGTATGCCTTTGGGTTCCCTAGCATGAGACAGGACATACGGAGATATTACTGGTGCCCGCTCTAGCAAATAGATGATTAACGGGAAGAGAGTGAGAGATAGTGATGATTATATTCCCTTTTTCTACATTTTTGCCTATCAAAGTTAATTATAGAATTAGACATAGATGTCTAATTACATAATACAACATACATATGAATATATATATGGCCAAGGTCAAATGCATACACACATCACACACATACACACATATATGTGTGCGTGTGTGTATGCATATTGATGTGTGTCATATATATATGACATATTGTATATATATATATATATATATATATATATGTATATATATATATGACCTTGGTCATAGACTTCATATTTGCAGGAATTTAGGCTGCTTCAAAGGGCTTTTTGAAAACTGCTCTTAGAGATCCCATTTAGCTTCAGAATTTTATGCTTCAAGGCATCAAATGCACTTCATTTTCCTCAAAGTACACTCAGGCATACAAGAATGGGTCTGAAATGATATTTATCTCATCAAGCATGTTTTACATGGTTTATTTAATTTAAATTATTTGTGATTGGGAACCATACTCAGTGGTGCTCAGGTGTTACTTCTGGGTCTTCATTCAGGAATCACTCTTGGTGGTCTAGGGGGACCATATGGAATGCCAAGTGTCAAACCCAGGTCAGCTCTGAGCAAGGCAAGCACCCTACCTTCTGTACTATCTCTCTAGCCCCAAGCATGGGTTGTTTTAATGCACAGAATTTACCATCATTTTGTTTCTATGATGACTAAGATCCTAATTTTTTTCCAGTGATATTCTTTAACCACTAGTGTCCTTTTGTGTCTCTAAAGACATGTTAATTTCTCATGGAAAAAATTGGCAAAAACAATTTATAATGAATGTTGATTAAAAGAAAATGGTAGTTTTAGAGTAAAACTTAATGTTATGGTTGCTTTAAAAAATGTAATTTTCTATGGGTTTATCTTTCAGTATTATCTCCAGCACCAGCTGACACATTTCACATCCTTAATATTTTTATTTAATTCAATCAAAATAGATTTTGATTCACATAAAACTGCTTATATAATTTGCAAGACTGATTGTGAACCTAAAGAATTTAAATACATTTTTTCATGTGTATTGGAAGCACATTAGGCAGTAATCTAGGCTTTGCTCTTAATTCTGTGCTCAGGGCTAACTCACTCCTACAGTTGCTTGAGGGACCATATTTGGTGCTAAAGATTGAACCAGATTTAGCCATGTGTAATACAAGAATTTTACATCCTACACTGTCTTTTCATCCTATCTCTTTATCCCTCTCACCTCTCTTCACTCTAGAGCTCACTGTTGATTTTTTCTAAATCCTAGAAATGGAATAGACTGAGAGTTCCTTGGATTGGATATTGTGGCATTAGATATGGGACTCCCTCATTTCCAGTGTTCTTTAGTAGTAATATTTTAGTCTTGTGTACTATAATTCAGAGGAGAATTGGTATGGTTAGGGATCTTAACGTCTATTTGTGGACTTTTTTCTTCACCTAAGACCTTTATTAAACACTGCTGGTAGAACAGATGGGAAAATACATGGTTGTTTTATTTCTTTGGAAATTGGTGACTCTTGAAATCAAAGCCTAGGAACTAAATCCTATATTTAAAAAAAATTTTAGCTAATTCTAGTATCCTTCCTGTTTAAATTCTGTTGTTTCTAAATTTTATATTCTTTGATCTGAGCTCTTTGGTAAAAAATGCAGTTTATACATAAGTACTTTATTGTAGGTATACAAACCTCATTAGCCAAAATTTGCAAAGTTGAATTTCTATTTCCTCTACTATAATTAATGGCCCAATTTCATATTTAGATTGCTATTCCCCATGCAAATTTAATCTCTGGGAAGAAATAATAACTATAAGCTAAGGTATATTACATTTGAACAACATATCTAGATTACTTATGTTTTCAAAGGCATTTTTATGCTTTGAGCATTGGGGTTTAATGTACTATATAGGTATCTGGGGAACCAAAATGAAATTCCAGTTTGATTTAGAGTTGCCAGAGAGAATATTTTAATGTTTCATTTCAATAGTTGATAATATATTTATCCTTGTTTGTACATACTTCAGCAGGTTTCTAGTTTGAATGTATTTTAATTGACTATCAATATTTAATAATTGCTACCTGAAACAAAGCCAATAAGCAAAAATATATAGACACATTTCAATTTCATTTTACAGCTATGTAAGAGAAGGATTTAAATGAGTTGTATGCCATTTTTCTGTATAGAAAGCTATGTTTTGATATGTCTACTGATAGCATTGAGCGTTCATTCTGTGATTTTTTTTATGCCTTCATTAATTTGAATTTGTAACTGCTTTGTTATGAAGTAGGTTGACCAGCAATTTAATTATGCCTGATGACCAAGTCACAGATAGAGTGATCTTGCCAAAGTAATACTACTTTATCACAGTCATGCTGTACCCGTAGAGTTAAACCTAATTCAAAGGTCTGGTTTGAAAACTGAGTGGGAGGAAGAAAGAAAGTTTGTGGTATACAGCAAACGAAACTCCAAGTTAGAATGTAGCATCCTTTTCTCATGCTTCTCAACTTTAATCTCTGAAAGGGAAAGAAAACTTTTGCTGAGAATCCATTCCATGCTTAGTGCTATATTAATGTTTTGATGATAATCAGCAAGAGTAGTGTCCATCTTGTTTTACACTTTTCATCTTCTATTCAGTCTCTCAAGTGTTTAGTCAATGGGTAAAAATCTTACTTAAAAGTATTTTGTGTTGGAGGTAATTGTGATATTTGTTATTGTTACATCTGTTATTCTTATTCTCACTGCATTATTACTACCAGTGTAATACACATCAAAATAGACTGGGAAAGAATGAGGATTGCACAAGTTCTTATACAGTGGTGATGTAAAGCTGGGTATGAGCTTTCGTGCTCACATTAATTTTGTATTACTGTCCAAAAACATTGCAATAAACTAATGGCTTCAAACAAGTAGAACTTTCTCACAATTCTGGAAGCTACAATAAAAGTATAAACAAGATCGTATTCTCTTGGAAGTCTCTAGGTCAGTGGTCTTGATCCATCAACTTGTACTGTTCCACACAGGTAGAAAGGTTTGAAACCCATTGTTCTAGCATCTTGGTTAGCTGACCGTTGGACCAGTGTGCTGCCTGACAGGTGTTGACAGGTGCTGGCCCACAGGTTTTGTAAATAGATTGAATAACACTGCTCAAGAAAAATATGTCTTTGGTCCTCAAGGAGTAGCCAGTGTTTCTTGATTTTTTGAAAGTCTGGTGCTAATCTTTGTCTTCCCATCAATATCTGTGTCAACTATTCACCTCATTCCTCTTATTGGTTTAACTCTTGTTGGGTTTAAGACCCACATAAAATTATGCGGTTTTCATCTCACTATTCTTAACTACATATGAAAAAAAAAAAACCTGTCAAATTGTGATTGTGAAGCGTAAGAGGCTAAAGAGTTGGCTTGAGAAGGCCCAGAAAACCAGGAACAGTATTGTGATAAGAATCTCGGTCTACTGATAGCCTGGTAGGTTCATTATTTCCTGAATTATTTTGCTCCATGATTACACATGAACTATAGAGATTCAGAAATAAACCACTATAGTAGGCCAGGAGGGAACAATCTGAACAGTCATTTAGAATGTGCTGCTGCAGAGAGAATTACTAAAATGGCAGTCTTTGAAACCACTTTACCAAACTATAGTTTGTATATCTGCTGTAACTGCTCCTTGTAATAAGTCATAGTAGCTACTCTCTTAACCCTTGTTCTAAACACCCAGTTCTGAAACCACCATTTCAAGAGGATATTCTTGGGAAAACACTGAACATCATTTCTAGGCATTTCCAATTCTACATAATTAGAATAGAAAGACTTTCAAGTCAGCTTCAGGTTTTAGCTTGTTATATAAATAAGTTCACAGGAATCTCAAATGCTTTACAGAAATCTGACAGCAACTATAAAAGGCTTTTGAACATTTTTGTTGCCAAAGTCCCAGGGATTGCTGGAATCTTAAATAGCCCATTTTAAGCTCCAATTCAGAAGCTTTTTGTCATGTTTAATAATGTGGTGAATAATTCCTTTTCTGTTCGTCGTTTCCTGTTTGATAATCCAGGAGGATCTTTGAGCCATAGAATGAATATTTTCTTGAGCTATAAATTAAAAGGTCCTTTTTAACACAATCCTTAAAATGGACTTTTAATGAGCTACATTTGTAAGTCAATTTATTTAGGTCTAAATGTTCATTAAAATCTATTGAAATGGAAGTGTTCTATAGGTACCTGTTTAATCTTAATAACAACCATGTATAATATTACAGTCACTCTATGTGACAGGAAATTTCACTGGCTCTTTGTAATAAACTTGTCATAAGAGGTTGCATGTCCCCATTTTATGGATGACAGAGTTTGTGTGAAAGGTCCTTACTAAAGCACCACAGTTGTATTTGAAGCAGAAGTAGAACCTGTTTCTCTTGATATTAGTTAATATTTTAACTGATATAAAAGTATTAAAAATACTGATATAAAAGTATTAAAACTTAAAAGAGCAGTACGAAGGCTAATTTGTGCAGAATTTCCTTAAAGTAATGCCTTTTCTTCTTCGATAGTCATAAAAATATCTGAGGCCTTTAAGTCTTTTTTTCCTTTCCTTGAATAACTAGGTAAAGTACCAAGTTATATTTATATTCCCAAATTGAGGGAATCAATATATGTTGAATGGTGAACTCGTTTATGGATTATTCCTTGACCTTTTGGTGACATTAACATGAAAGAAAATGAAATAAAATGTTGTATCTCCACAGTGGTCTTAGCTCATTGATATAAAAGTATAATTTAAATACCAAATATTTCCTTTCACTGTTGCTGATTTTTAAATAATGTTTTCATTATTGTCTCTGTACTAGACTAGTTTTTAACATAAAAGGAAAAACTCAGAATACATATAAGCTTATAAAGTATTAATTTATTTGAGAGAAATATTGTATATTGTGAAAATTGTAATAAACTGCTTTGCAAATATAATCTAATATTGAGTTCGTTTTTCACAAATAATGGATTTAAAAATACAGTTTTGGTACTCAAGTCTCTCTAGTTGCCACTTTTTTTCTGTACCTTTGGAGTATGCTTCATGCTTACAATAAATATCACCACTTTCTGCTTTCTTTAAAAAAATCAATTATTTTCCAAAATGCATAGAATATAAAGAGAGTTGGAGAAAGAAAATTACATAAAGCGGTTTATTTTTGTTTGAGAGAAAATTCACAGCTCTTAACAAATTCACAGTTAATTTTGCTAACTTTGTCAAAGCTTCTGGAAATCAGCAAAAATTATTAGTTATCATATAGAAAATAGACAAAAGACAGTGAGAGCAATGTATATTTTCTAAAACCAGTCATATTTATGTTTCCATTTTCTCTATTTCCTACCAAAATCTTGTTATGCACAGTAAAAATGTGGAGTATGTTTCCCTTCTCTAGTACTAGTTGGGCTCTTCTAATTACCTCCATAAATAGAATAGTTCTGATATATTTCTCCCAGTATATATCTCTTCACCTTTCAGAAAAGGTATTTCACTAGAAATTCAACTAACATGCTACAGGGGACCACTGGTTTTGTTCCAAAACTAACACGAGGTATGATTTATCTAACACACATCATTCCAGGAAGCACTTGAAGATGACACTTGGTCTGCAGAAATATGAGATATTTGAAATTTCTTTCAGAAGCTTCTAATTGATTAAGATAGCCTCACCTAAGAAAATTTCCACAAATTAAACTCAATTGATTAGAGACTAATTTCACCTATAAAATCCTTTGCAGTAATATTCATGTTTGATCTGAATATTTGGGGACTTTGGTTCAGCTTAACCAAGGGGAAATATTATAAAGCCATCATAGGTACCATAAAAATGTCAATTTAAAAATATATCTTTCATTATGTACATTCCTTTTCAATCTGTTAGATAATTTAAAGTTATTCTTCCAACAGTAGCTAATAAAGTGTAAAGCTGTTTGGGGACTCTTAATGATGCTTTATTTGAGTTAATTTACCTCTCAAAACATTGACAAAAGCAAAGTGGCATTGGTTCAAGTTGTTAAAATTTGATACTTCACATGTTTATTACATTTAAAATCAATTTATTTAAGTAAAGAGGCTTTTTTTGTTCTAATGAACAATAATTTCATCCACATTTAATTCTGCTCCAGCTTGTTTGTCACCTGGCAATTCATCTAACCAGTGGTGTTTTCCACTTTACAAAGCTTATACAGGTGCTTGTTGGAGGACACAGTATTATTTTCATTTAAAAGCTAATTCTTCTTGTGTGCACATACAAATGAACATGTAATGCACCTTATAAGAAATTTTTTGGAAAAAATGTGATTATAGATAATTGAACAATTAAATATGATGCTATAGGTATTCTTGTTTAAAACAAAACATGTAGGCAGTATTTAACTTGATTGTCAACAAAAGATTGAATAATATAGATCTTGGAACAATAAAAGTATAATATTTGTGGTTGTTAGTATTTAACATTTTGAGTTGGACAGAATTGTTTGAGGTGCAATGTAAAATTATCGTAGTCATACAGTAATTAAAAAGCAAAGTTAGATACCATCTTTATAGACAACTAAGTTCTAAAAACGAAGTTTAACTATTACGTAGTATAATATTGAAAGAGCTGGCCACATGCTGCTATGTTCCTTGTCTTGTTTCCAAGTTTGTAAGTTTTACTTAGTAAGACTCAGTAACTTTTGCATCATAGCTGCCCCAGTAAATTTTTTTGCATCCATTATATCTAAGAAGTATTAATGTATCCAAAGAATCTCATGAATCTCCAGTTTTCTTTAAATTATTTTGACATAGATTAATTATGCACATAAGTTTAGGATATCTTTAATTATTAAGTACGCATTTGTAGTTCAATTTCTACAAATGGCTTCAGTTACTCAATAATGAAAACTGGAAGTTAAACTTACAAGAGTGTGATTGTTTGATAGATAGGCTCTGGTAAAAGTCAAGTGGTATGTATCCCAGTATTCCAGTAGAGACATTTGAACTGAGGCCTTATTTTCTAATAATCGCAATTCTGTTGCTATTGCATACACTTGGAACTCTATTCAGTGATATCATTCTGGGTTCATTAACATTTTTGTCTAATTTCCACCTGAACATCTACTTCTCATTTGTCTTTGCATTTGCCATTTGCCAATGTCACACACTGAAATACTATTATTTTTTAGTGTAATTGCCATTCATTTTTTGTAAATTGAGTGCTTCATCTTGAGGGTATTTTTAGGTTTATGGTAAATTTGTTCCCATTTTTTGGTTTGTTCTTCAGACAAACAGCAGGATATATACTGTTCTTACCTATTCTTGTTGAATATTTTCTATTAAATCTGCCTTTTTATGATTCTGAAATGTCAGCTTCAATTTTTTTATTAATTCATACCGACTCTGTACAGAGCTGTCTATCTGAACTTAATGGCTATTTATAATATATGGATGGCATTCCCCTGCTATTAATGTTTAATGAATTGGCTCCTGATTCAATAGAGTCTAATAAAGGTAATCACTAGAATACATTGTCTTTCTGCAGTGCCCTAGAACTTTTTTATATTACCTCTTGTATCCTGTTGGCTTCTAACTTCCTTTTCCCCTCTTTTTGTGCACTTTATCTTGACCTCTTTTTCATTATTTAGTCTAACTGTATACATTTTCACATTTAATATTTCTCTAGGTCAGGAAGGCAGCCTTCTGCATTGAAACTTTATCAAGTATCCTAAATGATTGCTGAGTATAAAATTAAAAAAAACTTAAAGAATATAGAGTTATAAAAGAATACATAAAAGTTAGAAAAAATATGACTTTTTATAGCTCATTTCTAACTGATTCAGTCTTTCTGAATTTGAAGTATCTATAACAAACTTGGACACTTAAAATAAGGTAGAATAATTGATGAACAGATTTAAAACAGTAGAAACTGTTTTATAGTTAAAGGATAAATTTTCTGGTGTGTAAATTATATATGTATATATTTATATGGGTATGCATGTACATCTCAGTAAAATCCATCAGAGATGCAATAGTTGAAGAAGCCATTATCCCTGACACTTATACAAATACATGATACTCTGTAAAGTCATTTATTTCATTATCGTTAATAAAGGAAATTCTGGCATGCTTATTTAATTTATTCTGTCTTTACATTTTTTTGATATTGAAGAACTAAGCGTTAAAACACATATTCACATTCATGCGCACTTGAATGTTTTGTTTTGGATTGGGGACTGCTCAGCAGACTGGTAGTGCCAGGAATAACATCTAGCCCTCCAACATACAATGAATGTGCTTAGCCTGTAGGTACTCTCTCTGACACCCACTGCTACACAATTTTAAGTAACTCTTCATTAATAAAGCTTGATTTTGAGGGTATTTCATTGTGTCATCAGTTACCACTAAAGCACTAACTAGCTTACCTCTATTCTTGCAAATTAACAACTATATTCATACCTTAGAGCTCTAAAATTTTAATAGTTATAGAAATTTTCCTAATTTCTTTAAGTATAAGTTTCTCTCTTCAAAATCCCAGTGCCAGCGAACATTGCAAATAAATATTTTTAGTCACACTTTCTCCTTCCTTTTCCCTTTCTTCATTTTTCCTTCCCTTTTTCTCTTTATCTGAAAAAATAGAGAATTGATATAATCTTCTTTATATATTTTGTCAAATTCTCCCATTATATGGAATTTTCTGTTTAGAAATATTATTATTTATTGAATTTTAGAGTGATTCATATAGCACCTTTCCGATTATGTAAATTTTGATAGAACTCTTTTAAGAGATTATCCAGTTTATATAACTCATATAATTTGAGACCATGACCTTTTCCATAGTATTTTACTTTTAATGTAAATGTTGCGGAATGACATATTTTATTTCTAATAATAATGTATTCTTCTGTTTTTTCTTGGCTAAGTGTTTATTAATTATATATTGTTCTTACCAGTTTAGCTTTTATTGACTTCCTATAATTGCTATACTCAGAAAAATTTTACTTTTGCTATAATTTTATTGCAAATAATTTTCTGATTGCTTTAGAGTTATAATCACTTTATAAGGTGAGAATTAATTGTTATTGATTTAGATTCATTATTTCCAAATATTTTATTGCTATAAAATTTGGCTATGGGTGGAAATGGGGTACTGGTGGAGGGATGGGTGCTGGAATACTGTATTAGCAAGAACCAGTTGTGAACACCTTTGCAATTGTATGTCTCACGGTGGTATAATTTAAAAAAAAATAAAAAAAATAAAAATTTGTGGCCTCCTAAAAAATTTGGCTATGTAATATTTCCTTCAGGGTCAGGAAATAAGACTCTGAAAGAAGCGGTTTGAGGTTCTTCATATTCCTGAATCAACCAGATGCCATTGGGCTACATTGGCACGTGATAGGGTCCAATGGAAATGTTACTGGTGCCCGCTCGAGCAAATCGATGAATAACGGGATTCAAGTGATCAAGTGATCAAGTGATGTAATATTTAGGCAGAGTGTATTTTTATATATTTCAAAATATGTTAAAATTTCAAGATTTAGTTTTTAGAAATGTTTTTCTGTTCATTTGGAGTTGTCCAGCTATGTTTCTATAATTAGTTTCTGCATTAATTTCAATGTAACATAACAAGAGACTGCTTGATTTCTAGTCTTTAAATTTTTCATGTAGGTTTTGTGATCCAAGACTGATCAGTCTTATAGAGAATACTGCATTTGAACTTGGGTCAAGTGTGGAAAAGGTACAGAACCTTGTACATGCCAGGCAGAATTCTGCTATTTGAGATATATCTCTGGCTCCAGTATCATATATTTCAAATGGCTCTTGCTCTGCTTTAGCACTTAGGTTGTCTTCTTTTGTTTTCCCATAGGTGATGTTATGCCTTCAGTGTTAGAATTCTGTCTTGTTTATTGCCAGTGGGTGGATGGGAGGGTGGGGTTGGTGCCTGTTTGGAAGATGAGGTAATAAAGAGAAAGAAAATCTCCATTGATTATATTGTTCATTGAAGGTAGCAACAGAGGTACAGATTTCCATTTGACACCTCTGATTTCATAGCCATACCAGCTCAATATCTATGTCAAACAAAACAAAGCGTAAAGCAACAACCTGTGTGTCTGTCACCAGTGACTGAGTCAAGTTGAGTTGCTTCAAGTTCCCAGGAGGATAAGGAGCACCATCCCCTACAACAGCCTTAGTCTGCTTCAGCAGAGCTCTTGTTTTGGTGCAACAGTCATTTCCTCCCACAACACGACATTAGTTCTCTATTATGAAGTTCACTGATTTTAGGGACTGAATGTTCAATCTCAGCCCTCGCCTAGCACAATTGATTCAGTAAATAGCAGTAGCTGCTACCACCATGGAACAGTCCTCTTCAGCACTTGCCCCTCTTCCAGCTCCATTTACCACAGCCACAGCCTTCAGACCCACAGACTTAGATGTGTCAGGCAACCAGGCTGTGAGCTATTGGGATTTTTCTGTGATTTTTCCATTTTTTCCAAGTGGAGAGTTTCTGATTGTAGCCTATTCATTCACTAATGTTTCTGAAAGTCCATAATTGAACACTTTGTCTGGTTTTTCTCTATTGCCTATTAGCATATCAATTATATTTAAAACTGTTCTAGTATTCATCTTTGAGTTTCTAATATATACTTACACTCTACAAAGTTTCATGAGTAGTCAAGGTATTTATTATCATGGAATTTTTTATTTCTTCTGCCTTTATGTTATAAAATTATCTTAATATTTTATGCATATAAATGTGGTTTTAGCATTACTTTGAACAGTATTTGAATTGACTAGAAAAAGAGAACATTTTCATCATCATTTTGTTCCTCTGATGTTCTTCCTTTCTTAAATAGTACTTTTGGCTGTTCCTTTCTTAGAATTTTTGTGGGGGCTCCTTTCTTAGATGCTACTTTTTGAGGGGCAGTGCTGGGAATTGAACACAGAGTCTCACATACATACCATGTCTCACACAGGTAATAGTTTTCCTTATGTGCAAAGGATTTTTGAAAATTGAATCAGATTACATTATATTTAGTTTTAAGTATATATCATTAAGAAACAAATATATATACAAATATATGTATATAACTAATATATATATTGTTTAATATATTTATTGTTTGCTGAACTATTTATTGTTTGCTGACAGGTTGAATGTCAGTTTTTACAATGACACCCTAATTATATATGGAATAATACTATACTTTTTTAAACTTACTGCAATAAGCAATATCTTATTTTGAAAGAATCTAAGTAGTTTCTCAAAAGAGGATAATTTAGGTGCATATTTACCCACCTCAAACACAGGACTTGTGGTGAATAATTTTAAACCAACTATAACAAATCAAAGAACTGACTGAAGGTACACAACATTTAGAATAGCATTGCTTTGTGTCGTTACCACAAAAAGGTGAAGTTCCTGAAGTAAATTTTGATGAATATGCTAATCACTGATCTTGCTCAGTAATTTTAGTAGGTTTATAGTTTATTCTTTTCTAGGAGCAATTGTTTCCTAGGGTAGATGAATATTTATGTAAAACCTGCTATTAGTATAATGACTTTAGTAAATCATTATTTGCTTAGTTTCTCATTTTTCACAAATAAATTACAAAGTTTTAGTTTTAGTTGTAACAAGTTAGTTGTTACCTGTGGTTTGATAAAGTGGAGAGTGATGGAGATTAGGAATGCGTGTGTTCACCTCTTCTGCTTGACTCGCATCCATCCGTGCTTGGTGATATGCCTGGCCCTGGTCAGCCTAGTTCTACCCTGAGCAAAGGTATTCCAGGTCTGTCTCCTTTCCCTCAAAGACAATTTCAGGAGGAGGTGAAATGATGAGAAAAGATATTTTTTTATTGAAACTTATTTAGAAAAATGCGAGGGGGAGAGAGAGAACAAGAAGTATGTGTGTGAAAGAACAGTCTTCTCCAGAGTGCAAATAGGAAAGCAAAGGAACATAGAGACAAACAGGCAACATACATGTTCAAGGGAGAACAAGGGCTTGAAGAGCAAGCCCTGAATGGTTTCTTGGGAGAAACTTTTCTTCCAAATGGGTGTTTTTCCTGGAGTTTTGCATTCAATAAAGTACATCTGGCTTTTGGTACAGGAAAGCTTTACACTGTTGATCTTACAATGTCATCCCTTGCACTGCAGATGGTTTCTTCATAATCTGAGATTTTTATGTAGCTTCTTCTTTTCTGAGAAGCCTACCCTTCTCTGGGTGGAGCCTTGGTTTTCTGTATCTGGGTGATGCCCCAGTTTCTTCTCTACAAAGAGCTCAGGATTTACATGTCAAAGTAATGTCAAAGTATGCCTTGGACTATTTTAGGGAGAGACAATGTCTTCTGATTATTAGGGGTGGGCACCTACCTGCTTACAATCAGTTTGTTTACAAGACTTAATTGCTTTGTATTTTGTTCCATACCTGGAGGTGCAGTGCTTAGGGGCTTATTCTTGGCTCTACACTGAGAGATCACTCCTGTTGGTGCTTTGAGGACTATTGGAAAGTGAACTGGGGTAGACGTTGTGCAAGGAAGCATCCTACCAGTGTGCTAGTGCTCACTGAACTTAATTATTAAAGCTTAGCTATGAGGATTTAAAGGAAAAAATTCTTACTGTGAAAGGAATGAAAAGCAACTATTTAATCCTTGTTTTTTTTTTTATTGTCCCATGGTTTTATTCTCATTTTTTAAAGAGATGAATGTAGAATTTCCTTTATTACTCAAAATACTTTATATTTGGTCATATAAATTGAATTAACTTTTTTAAAAAAATAAGGTTAAATATGTTTAATGCAAGCAATGTTTAAGCTTAATATGGTTGTAATTCTTCATTAAGTGATTGAAAATAGTCAAATTTTGTGAACATTTTCACTTAAATCTATAGAATTTAGGATTGGTCTGGACCACATGTACTTGTTAGGCACTCAAATTTAGAATACTTGCGTATATCTAAAGTCTCTCAAATATTTGAGAGAGATGTGAGTATGAATAATAGATGTGAATAGACTAAAATTCCTAGACTTGTTTGAGTAGACCTCCAAAAGTCTGTCTATTCTCTTTTGGAGTGGAGAAATCTGGAGACCATGTTTCTTAATTTTGACCAATTTTTATTTTAATAATTGTATTTTGGTTTCCACAAAAATTTAAGCACTGAAATTATAGCTGTTGAATACTATTCCAAAATTAATGTTCAGAAAAAAGTATAACATAACCTAATATGTCCACATAATAAACATTACAATTATTTTACTCACCCCTTAGACTAAAATATATCCAAGTATTCTGGTAAATTACTCTTTAATCCATTTGATTTTCAGATGTTTGATGAAAAGTTATATATAATTTAATAAGTGAATTGTTGTGTATATTCCAGTTTCTGGTGTTTCTAGTGTTTCAGATTCAGTATAAATAGTTAAAAAAAAACCTTCTTGCCCTCTGAGAGTTTACTGTTTACCACCTAGAGAAGAAAATATCAAACCATATATGAAATATGGAAATTTACTGATGAAGCTTATCTAGAGCTTATGGAATGATGAAATACTTGTCTCTAACATGAATGCATGTTTATACTTTATCTGTGTGTGTGTTTACATATATTTATATACTAGATTTAAAAGGTTTTACTGAAGGTTTTACTAAAGTTAGGAAGTTGAGCCAAAATTAACAGGAAGACCAGAAGGTTGGAAGAGATAGAAGATAAGGAGATAACATAGTGATTAAATATAGAAAACAGATTTTCCAGAAAAACTAGAATTCAGTGACTTTTCAGGTAACCTATCAGGACTAGCAAAATTTAATTTGTCATAGTTGTGTTCATTATATTATCTTCTTTTTTTGATTGTTTTTGTGCCACATCTGGCAGTGTTCAGCAACTATTCCTGGCTCTCTGCTTAGGAATGACCCTTGCATTGATCGGGTGGTATTAGCATATGTGTGGTACTAGTGCTGAAGGTTGTTGTGCTGTGGTTTGGAATGGTGTCAGTCCTCTTCAAGGCAAGTGCTTTATAGCCTGTAATGTCTTTCCAGGGTTTGAAACAGGGATTGCCACATGCAAGGCAAGCACCTTAAACCTTGTTGTATTTCTTTGGATCCTCAGATTTTCTTGTTCAAATGTGACTTATTCTGATAAAGTTTTACGTAAGTGTTTTTAAATACTCAATGTGTACAAAGGTGAAGTAGTTATATTAATTTTCTAAGTTTTTCAGGAAATGTCTCTGTGATGTTTAAGTATTTGTGAAAGATATTTTAACATGGCCTTCATAAACTGAGTTCTCACCTAAACACTTGTCAACAGAAATAATGCTTTCATACTAAATAAACAATCCTTGACTTTAGGGAGGTACCATTATATTAATTGCTGCCTTGGAATGGGAATTTATTGTCAATGTGTTTATTGACAGTGACTAAAGTCACACCAGCATTATAAGTATAATCATAAAAAACAGGGAAGCCATATATTTTTTTTTGTTGCTTTTTTTTTTGGGTCACACCCGGCGATGCTCAGGGGTTTCTCCTGGCTCTGCACTCAGGAATTACTCCTGGCATTGCTTGGGGGACCATATGGGATGCTGGGGGGTCAAACCCAGGCTGCAAGCAAGGCAAACACCCTACCCGGTGGGCTATCGCTCGCTCCAGCCCCAGGGAAGCCATAATTTTAAGTGGAAAAATTACACTTCTAATTTAATAACATTTCTTCTAAAAGAGAAATAATATATTCATAATACAGCAACTTTTAAAATGCAGGACTTTAAAAAAATGCCCTAATCTCCTAATCTTTATTTTCTAAGTATCTGAAAGGCAGTAATGAAATTGCCTGTCTAAGCAAAGTTGTTTCTTTTCTTAGAAGTTCCATTTATATAAATATTGCAGTTTGAGTAAAATGCCTTACCGGATCAAGATAAATGGCTTGTACATCACTCCATTGCTTGCCTTTTTTAGAGAAGGAGTAAGCTGGTTTGCTCAATATATATGAGTCAGATAAAATCATACAGTTCTTAGCCTTTGAACTAGATCTTGGAGACAGTGTCAATAACTAGTGCTTATTACTTGACTTGCCATTATTTACCATCATCATAGATTTACCATATAAAGCAGATGTTAGTCATCTCCGTTTCTTAATGGTATGTCTGATATATTAGAAGAAAGAATTACCAGAGTATTTATTAAGCATTTGTAAGGGAGTTTGATCTGTCTTTGGTTGTTATTGTTTATTTGTGGCAATATGCAGTGAGGTTCAAATTTCTCTCTTCCTCATCCCCTTCTTCCTCCCCTTCCCCTTCCTCTTCCCATTCCTCCTCTCCTTCCACCTCCCCTTCTCCCTCCTCCTCTTCCTCCTCATCCTCCCCTCTCTTCTCTCTCTCTCTCTCTCTCTCTCTCTCTCTCTCTCTTTTGTACTTCATGCATAGAAGGGTTATCTTTCATCTCTGAATTCCTTATCAGAGAGATTATGTATATGAATACCCCTTGTTGAGGCTTTAGAGCTCTTCATCCACTCCTTGTGGTGTTTTACAAGTTTCCCCATGATGCCGGGGAAGACTGGAGGTAGATCCTTATAATGCACTATCAATGTCTCCCTCTCACTGCCAGTTATTACTCTAGGGTGGCTCAATAGGTTTAGTAGAAGGTGGTTTTCTTTCCCCTTCAAGGATATTACCTTCCTCTTTGGTATTTCTCTGTGGCTTGTATGGGGCCTCAAGCACTGATTCAGAGGACATTTTTCTTATGCCTGAACTTACTGTAATGTTTAGATTGGGATTGTATTGATTCTTGGGTTTGCCATTATTTTTGTGAATTTTGGGGGTATGTTGAATGGTGTAAAGTGGTTCGGGTAGCTAAGCTGCCTTTGTTGGAGTCCATTATAAGAGAGTAAGACGTGGGTCCAATACAAAATGGAAGGGAAGCTTAACTTCAATCCTCAGCTTGGGAAGTCACACACCACCATCAGAGTTCTACCAGCTGGGAGGGGCCATGCATTTTCACAAGTCCTGAGGTCACATTTCAGTCATTTTGCCAGTTTTCATACTTCTAAGAAATATAGATGACCAAAGTTTTAATATTTTATCAAGAGTTAAAAAAATAGTTTTAATGGCAGAAAATCTCTTTATCTTTGTTGCCCATTTATATTTCAAGGGCAAGTATGAGAACCTATGAATGATATCCATAGTTTGCATTTAAATTTGAAGATTATTTATTAAGCGACATTTTCAGTGAGATACAAAACCTTCCCCCTGGTAAGTGATTGTGTGGAGTCATTTTTAGTACAAGTGAAAGAGCAGTGAATCAGGATATTTATAGTTTAGCACTTTAAAAAATGTCCTTCAAATATGTATGCATGTAATAGCTTCTTGAATATCAAGTCCAACTTTTTACAGACTTAGGCTAAATATCAAACTCAGCCTTGATAAGTGGGTTTACACTCATATATCCACCCTCTGATGGTGTACGAAGAGACATGCTGCTAGAAAATACTGTTTTTGGAGCTATATGACATCAGTTGGTTTTTGGTTTTCTCTTTTGTTTTTCACCTGAATTGATGCTCTTAAATATTGCTAAATTCAATAATATTTAACAAAGTATCAAATATCAAATACTTGTTTTCTAAGCAATACCTGTTTCTCACTAACCCGCCATTAATAAGCAGCTATTAACTAATATTCTGTCTCTCTGTATTTGCCTAACTGGATATTTCATATAAATGGAATTTCACAAATTGTGGTCTCCTGGAACTGTCTTCTTTAATTAGCATCATGTTTCAAGGACATTAATGTTTTAATACTTGAAATAGGCTAAGTTTATTTAAATAGTATTTTAAATAGTATTGCAAGTACTATAAAATAGCATTTAAATGTAACTTTGAATATGCTTGGCCTTGGGGGCTAACCCAGCTGAGTCAGGGCTTACTCCTTACTCTCTATATGTCATCACTCCTGTTGTGGCTTGGGAGGCCATATGGCTTCCAACTGTGTATGAGGCAAGTGCCCTACTTGCTATAGTCTTTTCCAGACAGAGTTTTAATTCTTTTTAAACTGTATTGTTAATGTTAGTCTAATCCATTTTATTTTTTACCACTTGATATTTTTACTAATTGTTTTTATTTCATTTATTCCTGTTTTGGGATATGAGTGTGTATAAGCATCTATGTACAAATGTCTATGTGGACAAATGTCTTCATTTCTTTTGATTATACATGTAATTACAGAAATTACTAGGTCACATAGTAAACCAACTTTTGACCTTCTGATTAAATGCTTGACTTTTCTAAAGTGCACCATCTTATATTTCTACCATCTTATAGTTCCACCGATAATATGAGAGTTCTAATTTCTTCCTGGTATCACTGAAGCCAATTAACTGTAGTTATGATCGAATCTGTCCTTATGGTAATATTCTAGGTGACTTATGAAAAGTTGGGGAATCAAGATGGCAGCTTTGAGAGATGAATATATTGTTTTTCTCTCTCTCCAATTTGTGTCTTTCAGAAGTGCCTAGGGAAATTTAGGGCTATTGAAAGTCTGCTTTGAGCACTTGCTTGGTTCAGATCTCCTGTCTCACCAGTTCTACAGGGCAGCCATCAAAATGCACCTGCATCATATTTGATCTGCTTTGCATGGTAAATTATTTCTTCCACTGGATTTCTTGGAGTGTGAAAAAAACACAGCCCTAAGCTAGGAATTGCTGCTCTTTATAAAAAGGGACAATTATTCCAAGTGTCTACCCAAATTTTCTAGGAATGTCACCGTCCCACAAAAAAAAAAGAATGTCAGGGGGAGTCAAATAGTGAAGTTAAACAGTTCATTTAGGGATTATGATAAAGGAAAGAGAGATTAGTGTGTCCAACAAAGAGCATTGGGTTTTACAAAGATCAGAAAACCCTAAATGTCTTTTTGGAACAGATATATATATATATGGATATTATACAAATTGCTTTGCCCTGGATTTTTCCCTCAGAGGTTTTGCAGGTGTGGCTGCAGTGTCCAACTGCATTAGCAGGTGGCAGACAGGAGACAGGCTTGTCTATACCCAGGGCTCTGCCTGGTGGGCCCTGAATGGTTGATGGTCTGACATAGAAAAAGACTGGGTCCCCTAGGATGAACCCAGAGCCACAGCAGAGCCTGGCAAGCTACCAATGTTGTCTTTGCTATGCCAAAAACAGTAACAATAATGGACCTCATTCCCAACAAATGGAGACATTACTGACTCCAGCTTGAGCAAATCAATGAACAATGAAGGAAGGCAAGTGATACAAGTGATACCATTCCTTCCCAATTCTCATGTTTTTGAATTTTATCAAAGTACACATATAACTACTTTGATGAATATATGTAGAGGTGTATTTTTCATCTTCAGTATTCTTTTCTTTCTATTATTATTTATATTAACTTGAAAAGTTTGGGAGCATAGTATTGTGAATAAAATGACCATCTGCAGATATACTTAAACAAAAGGCTCATGAAAATAATTGTTTCATTCATGGAAACAACTGGAGATATGCGAGGAAGGCACATGTTAAACCAGAGGTAAAATAGTCTCATGCATTCTAAATGGTGGTAATTATCTCCTTCAGGTAGTGGAAAACGGGTTCCTGAGAACAATATGTTATTATTACTCTTGTTGAAAGCAGTGTATAGATAGTACACACTGTTTATGTGCAAAACTTAGTAATATTAGAACTTCTGGGGCAAAGTTAGGAAATAATGCTTTTAAATGGTCATTAGGAAGGCTAATAAAATAAACAATGCAAGTATTATATATATAATATTAGGTATTATATACCTAATAATATTAGGTATTATATATAATAATATATATTATATATAGGTATTATATATAATAATATATAATGTATTATATTATATATATATAATGATTGAAAACCACTGCCTCCTATGCTGTAGGATTTTAAACCAAACTTAGAGGTGCTCAGTAGATAATCCTGGCTTTGTGCTTGTACTTGGGTGTCACTCCCAGAAGTGCTTGGGAAATCATATACAGTAATGGAGACCAGACTCAGTTGATCAACTGCACGCAAGGGAAGTGCTTTAACCCTGTTCTCTCTCAAACCCTTTAGGAGCCAGTTTTTAACTTTAAAAAAATCATCTTAATAAAGTATAGTATCTGAAATTGGAACTGTGCTCAATAGTAGATCTCATGTCTTGTATTCAGGAAACCCTGAGCATTTTCCTGAACAATATGTGGCACCCCAGGTACCACAGGTATCACAATAAATATAGGAGTGACAGCTCAATAGGCTGAGCTCTTGCTTAGTATTCAGGAAGCCCTAGATTGATTCACACAGCACCACATGTTTTCCTGAGGACTGCCAGGAGTTATCCCCAAACACAGAGTCTGAGGAGTCCCAGATCACCTCTGGATTTGGCCCAGAATGAAATATTAATTTAAGTAAAATAAATGAATCATTAGATTTTACTTAAATTAAATGATTCATGAATTGGGCCAGATCCTGAGACTGCAAAGGTCCAGTTCCACTGCTGCTCAGGGACAATTAAATGAGAGACACAGTAGCCAGGTTAAGAAAGATCTTTATTGCAATGAGCCATTAGCTTAGAAAACAGTTGACTGGTGTCCTCACAGCAACCATCTTGTCTTGAAGGCCACAGAGAGGATTTTTTTCTTTTGAGGGTGGGGGAAAGGAACAGTGTTTTGAACCATACCAGGCTGTCCTCAGGGCTTACTCCTGATAGTGTTGTCAGAGATTACTCCTGATGGTGTTGAGGGACCCCATGTGGTATCTATCAAATTCAAGGGAGCATCTTACTCTAAACTCTCAGGCCCCAAGGAAAGCTTTTTATAAAAAGAACATGGAAGGATTTTCTTAGGGGTTTGTGGAGGGATAAATAATGGTGCATTCTAGAATGAACAACAAAATTTCAATATGGCTTGGACCATAAAGCCATAGTTTTTCTTATTTGAAAACATTAACAAATAATGGTCAAGCTTTTTGGGGAAGGACAGAATGACAATCTGTCCTTATCTTTAGGTTTTAGGGGAAGGATGGATAGTTGTTCTTTTTCAATATTGATCTTTTCACCATTCCAATTTCACCTACAAAGTTGAAAAGTATTCCAAGGAATTCAACAATATGGAAGGTTTAATAGTTAGAAAGTGAGATAAGAAATAAAGTTAATAGCTGGAAGCAGAAAATAAACTATCACTATCACTATCTTCCCATTCATCATCTATTTGCTAGAGCGGGCACCAGTAATATCTCCATAAGTCCTGTCTCATGCTAGTAAAACCCAAAGGCATCTGCTTGCTCCAGGAACATAAAGAGCCTCAAACTATTATATTAGGTCATGGGAATGACCTAATATAAACATTACTGGTATTTGGCATATCAAATACTACACGAGCAGCTTGCTAGGCTTGCCGTGCGGGTGGCAAACTGTTGTAGTCACCTCTAAATTTATTGATGAACCACGGGGCCATAAGTAGCCACGCGAGCCAGGCTGTGATAGTCTGGTCTGCTGGGTGGAATTGTGATGAGAGGGAAGTCCGGATGTGGATAATGGCGGGCCCAATGGAGTTGGGGGTCGTCTGTCTTGTGGTGAGCCTCTGCTGGGGTGGCAGGCCAGGGCTAGAACCCGCCATGCCTCCCGGGCACCTCATGAGCTGCTGGGCACAGGGAGAGCAAGTAGCAGCTCTGCCCCATGTCTGAGAGTCTCTGGTTCAGCATTTTGGCCAGATTGAAAAAAAAACTGCTGCAGGGTGGGTGTCGATGATCTGAGCTGTGATAGTCTGGTCTGCTGGGTGGAGTTGTGAGGAGAGGGAAGTTGGGATGTGGATAATGGCGGACCCCATGGAGTCGGGGGGTCGTCCTGCTTGTTGTGAGGCTCTGCTGGGGTGGCAGGCCAGGGCTAGAACCCGCCATGCCTCCCGGGCGCCTCATGAGCGGCTTGGCACAGAGAGAGCAAGTAGCAGCCGAAAATAAACACAGAATGATATTTTGTATAAGGTATATTACATGTACCTTATCTCAAGGGAAGAAAAGGTGTCTTAGCCTGCAAATAATTGGTGCTCAGGAAATTAAATGTTGAATGGCTAAAAGTTTTACTTTTATAAGGGGCTGAAACTGTAATTAGGGAGGTATTATTTGTTGATAATACATATGTGACCTACAAGACACCATTTGGATTCTGCTGTTATTTTTTTCCACAGCTTGCATTATCTTTGTCTTTCACTTTGTGTTTTTATGTTTTACTATGTATATTCTAAAATGATCATTTTTCTAATTCATTCTTGCATTGTTTTGTGTGTGATTCTAAGTATTTTATATATTGACTTTCCTGCTATAGTTTCCAACTATGATTTAACTTTGGATATGGATGTCATGTCAAATAAATATCAGTGTGATGGATGATATATGCTTGTCTATGGATAGGCTCTAGTACCAGGACTTTACCTTTAAAAAAAAAAAACTTTTTATCAATTAACTGTAGGATGAGAGAAGTTCCCTGACCCTCTGCATTGTTGTGTTGGTTGAGCAATTAAACTAAGATTAGATTAGTAGGATAAAAGAAAAAATTTAATTACCTATGCATAGAGAATCAAAAATTCATCAAGAAGTCCTAACTTTTCAGATCATTTTGCATACATTCTGAGGAGTTTTCTTTCTGGAATGTTTTGCAGTCAGAGGGAGTTGCAGCCAATCAGATTTATAGAAAATGTGCACCTCTTGTTTAGGGTTATACACAATTCTAATATTTGATAATCCCTCATGAGGCAAAGAATGGGAAGCTGACTCAGTAAAATAAGAAGGGTATATCTGATCTTGTCATTGGCAAACATTTGCAATTTTACAAAACTCATAAGACTAGGAAAGTCTTTGCTAAGTCACTGCAATTAGTTCTTTTCATTAACCTTTCCCAGAATACAAGAGTTTGGAGTTTTGGAAAACAAAAATTTGGGACTGTTGCTTAAAAAATCACTATTTCCAGCCTGAAAGATAAGTATCTCTCAGACTTTATGACTGGAGAGGTAGTACATAAGGTAGGACACTTGTCTTGAGCATAGCCTCAGGCTTCCATATCATCCCTGGAGTCCTGACAGTAGTGATCCCTGAGCACCGAATGAAGTGTGATGCCCCCTTGCCCATTTTTTTTTCAAATAGAGTGTCCACAACAGACCTTCCCATCATGTGAAATTTTGGCATTGGATTATTTTGAGTGAAGTTCAGTAAATTCTTTGTAGGCTCAAAAGACATTTTTCCTACTCTCCTAACTATAGATGGTTGAAACTTTTGTGGCACTCCCTAGTATTAATTTTTCATGACAGACACCTATAAATGACAGCACACACATCTAAATACAAAGTATTTGTTCCTTTTGTCATACGAAATCATAAATTTTCCTTGTAGACCCATTGTCCCTACCCCACTTCTTAGCTCAGGATAAAACTCCTGTTCTAACCAAATGTTTGAGCATTGGCATCTATACAGATTCTCAATATCTATTTAAATTATCAGTATCTAATTAAATTTGTTTCTTCTACTAATATGGAAAATATTAATTTCATTGCTTATATAGCTTATGATGAAAGCTAGATGTGAGTTCCTTACAGCAAAAGACTTATGTTCCAGCAAAGTTTTCCACTGTATTACATATTAATATTCAGCCACCAATTCTGGTGAAAATAATATGACCATTAGTAGGGAGAAAACTGATTTTTTTTTCTCTTGTGTTGCAAGCAGAAAGTGCTGTAATTACTTCCAAAATTTGGTCTTAAGTCTAAAACACAAATATGCCTTTTAAAGTTTAGAAATCATCAATCATTAAAACTTTCCAAACTTTTCAATAAATGTGGAGATATCCTGTTTCTTGATATGCCAATCTTGGAGTTTTATTTATAAAAATAAAACTCCTATAATCCCCAAGACACTATATTTTATTTTATTATTTTTACAGGGAGAGATGCAGAATACATCATCAAGGTCTTTAAATATCTCACACTATTACCCAGTAGTTTGCAATAGTCATCATAATTAATTGGCACACATTGAAGTGTGAACCAAACTCCCACAGTTTGAATAGTCCTAAAGGCTGGTGGCATGTCTTTGCTATGTCTTCCTAAGAAAAATCGTACCTTTTATCCTTTCTAAGTAGTAGTTTTCACAAAGAATTTAGACCTAAATGTTCACAAGTGTTTACATATATCTCCTTTATTGTTGTATCTTAAAGTTCTGTGGGGAGCAATAATTTAGATTTTCAGACTAGGATCTTGTAGATGAAATTAGTCACAGGAAGGATTAAGAAGAGAAAAATAAAAGTTATGAACAAAGCACCTTACACTCTGTATTGCTGTGTTCTGTTACAAGATGCTTTTGAGTTGGATCACACAACTGCTTACTATAACTATCACTATCACTATTTTCCCGTTCATCATCTATTTGCTTGAGCGGGCACCAGTAACATCTCCATATTACCTGTCTCATGCAAGTAGAGCCCAAGGGCACCTGCTTGCTCCAAGAACAAAAGAGCCTCAAACCATTCCATCAGGTCATGGGAATGAGGTCTATAATTTTTACTGGTATCTGGCATATCAAATATGGCATATCAAAACTGCTTACTATATGCTGAACAAATTTACTAATTTTTCTGAGGTTCTGTTGCTCTTTATGTTAAGTCAGGATGATAATGGTAGCTCCTGGTGTTACTTCATGGATTTAGTATGTTAAAAAATTTAAATTACTTAGCCCGATATTATTATTATTATTATTATTATTATTATTATTATTATTATTATTGCTTTTTGGGTCACACCCGGCAATGCTCAGGGGTTTCTCCTGCCTCTGCACTCAGGAATTACTCCTGGCAGTGCTCGGGGACCATATGGGATGCCGGGGATCGAACCCGGGCAGGTATGGGACGGCGCGTGCAAGGCAAACGCCCTACCCGCTGGGCTATCGCTCCGGCCCCGATATTATTTTAAAATTTTAATTCTGAAACCTGCGAGACATTATTTACTGTTTTAGGACTTTAGCTCTTGGCTCCTTGCCCTCAGAATGTTTTAATTTGCTGTGACAGCGCTGATGCAGTACCACACACACTTTCCCTATTTATTTCTTTTTTTTGAACTGTGTTTGAATTTCAAAGCTTAAGTCCAGACCCTGTAAATTTTCCTTGTCCAGATTTGCTCTCTGGGATCTGGCACTTTTCCTATTGTACCCGAAGTGTTCTATATTGAAAGAAGGCATGAAGAACACCATTCATTTGCAGAATTCTTCATTTTCAGAAACTTTCATGTGTTTTGTTTTAGATATGCACTTTAAGATAGCTTCTTTGCCCAATTTTCAGAAATTGTAAGGATATTAAGAAGGCTTTCTACATATCTCTCTCAGTTTTCCCAAACTCAGTAAGGTGTAGGATACTGCAATGTTTCTCCTATATAATTTCTATGGCCATAACATTGTTTCCCTATGATTTTATTGAGGTATAGTAGACAAATGAAAATGATATAACTGCATTATGTTTAAGTGTGCAGAGTAATATTTTGTTATGTAATCTAAAATGCCCACAATACCACCCCAACAGTAGTACATGCGAGCACCTGTGGTAAAATTACTTAAATTCTTAGCTGATTTTAAATATAATATACAGGATGCGTTTAAATATTAAATTCATAAGACAATTAGATGCATTATTTTAAAGTATAATCACTATGCTCTATGTTCTCTATTCTCCATAATGCAACTCCTGCCAGATCTGATATTTCCCCTAGGATACATAATTCCTTTCTAATGCAGCTCTCTTTATGGAAAAGCCCTGAATATTTTTCCATTTTACCTCTTTTCAATGAAATTTATTTACTCCACACACAACAAAAATTTCTTTATATTTTAAAGATAATACCTAAAACTTAAATAATTTTCTCTGGCAGTCCATTTTATTTCTTACTTTTTTCCTTTTCTATCCCTAGTTATACCACTGCTAATTCTCTTTGCCTATATTACTTCTGCATGTACTTATAACATCCAAAGCAGTAATTTATGTTGAACACACTGAATAGACATATACCAGGTGGAAGGATTAGCTTCAGCAATGGAAGATGGTTGGGAAAGTGAAATATGTTTATGAGGCCTTAGAGATTCCTATATTAACAATGTGTATGGTGAGCAGTGTACTAAATACACAGCTTACAGGTCAGTTTAGGTTGAATGTCATGGTCAAACTTTCAGGATGAGATTTTCAGACATAATTATTTTGGCCAGTGGGGACCTAACTAAAAAGTGAAAAGTAAAATTACTGAACAAGAGTGAATATGTTAGGAAATAGAATCATTTTCTTTTAAAAAATAAATAGATAAAATACCAAGTTTTGGTTGAAGGTAATGTCATGATGCAGGGAAAATATACCAATGTGTGTCAAAGAATTTGGTTACTTCATAGAGAATCTACAGTGGTCAAAACTGGTTCAGGAGAGTCTAAAAATGTGCACCTTTCTAGATCAGGTTACTATGCTGGTTTTACTGAAGGTGATGAGTCGAGGAGGTTTTACTGAAGGTGTATAAGGAGGACCAATAAAAGATTCCCAAACAGGAAATTATGTGCATATCTAATACTAGCACTACTGTCAGTTGCCTCTAATTTAAAAGAAAAATATAGCTGAAAGAATATGAACAGGAAGGATGGACAATGTAAAGCTATCCAATGCTCAAGATTTTTTAATAGAAAATATCAAATACTGGGCACTTATAGGTTTAAGACAGTCTGCAAACATGGATTTAAAGGAAAGGAACAGACATTAAGAGAATTTGGGTGAGGAATCAGAGAGAGAGCGCGAAGAAGTAGACTGGAGCACATGCTTTGCTTACAAAATGCCTGGATCTAACTCCCTAGCAGAACTTCAGCACAGCCAGAAGTGAGCCCCTCAGTAGCATGGGAAATGTCCTTAAAGCACACACACAAAGTAAAAAATAAAAAAGGAAAAAAACAGGACTTTATGCAACTGTCCAAAGAGGATTCTATGAGGGGTATGGCAAAGTGATAGGATATAACTGACAGTGAAAAAAGTTGCTATGCCATGGTTTAGTTGACTAAAACTTTAATTAAATTGAAGCAGAAGGTGAGACTAGAAGCACAGTGAATAAAACTAGAGAAGTATTTGGATCTTGGAACTGCCAAGGCGTATGACATTTTACTGTCTGAATTTTCAGTCTCCCTCTGTACAGTGGTGTAGTGTCATATCTATCATCCAGTGTTAGGAAAATTAAGCAAGATTATTCATCTTTAGTAACCTGATCATAGTAAATATCAATAAATATTAATTGTGAATGACATAGCATAGTTTTTAGTATTCTATCTCTGTTTCCTCTTTCTTTCCCTTTTAAGGTTGAGTCAACCCCAGATTCAGGAATTCTGGCTTTTGATATATTGATTTGCATGAAATGCTAAGTAAGAATACGGGTTAAAACCAAGCAATAAGTGGAATCATTACCCGACAAAAAGGGCATGAGGTTAGATTTCATTAAGTATGTGGATGCTGAAAATTAAATGCCTGGGCTCTGCTCATTATCCTTTCTTATCAAGCTACATGGTAAGGAGGGGTTAAGAATAATCCAGAGTAAGTTGCCAAGCAAGTGTGGTTAGGAGGAAAAGATTCAAATACTATGAAATTAGTGTGTGTAAGGGAATATGAGAGTTTTGGTGTCAATAAGCAACTTGGTACATGAAATAGTGAGTGTTGCAATGAGATAATGCATATTAAGGCAAAGGAAAGGAGCTATTTATCATAATTTACTAATTTCAGTTAAAAGAGGGATGAGGTGAGATGTTAGACTGGGCACTCAAAGGAATTTAAGACTTCTGAAGAGAGAATGGAAGAGCTAGAGAAGTACAGATCAGCCTACTGGAAGTCACATAGCTTTAGGTCATCTAAGTATGTATAATAATCCACCTGTTAGCACGTGCAGAGTTTTAACCACAATTAGTTTTAAAATGCTAGATTGTAATGCAGATATAGTATGTTTATTTAAACTGTTTTTTCTCTTGGTCTGAATTGCCTGCAAGGACATGGTCATTGGCAATAGTACCAGCCATGGACATCAGTTATGGCTGACTCCTCATCCTTACTGCAGACCCATGTCTCTTTAGCCAGCTGACAGTTAAAGACTGATTTTCTTGGCCTTCTAAGATTTAATTTATTTTTGTGTTGGGGAGAACTTGTTGGGCCACATCTGATAGTACTCAGGGGGTGCTTCTGACTCTGCTCAGAGATCACTCCCAGAGGGAACCATTAGTGTCAAGGGGTTAAATCAATGTCAGCAACGTGCAGGGCAAATCGTTAATCCCTGTGCTATCTCTCCAGACAGCTTTGTTTAGTTTTATGATTTTTCATAAAAGAAATTGTGATGCAGCTGCAAAAACATGAATTCCATCCAGAACAACTGGTGAGAGGCCCCCGTGCCTGCTTCTTTGGATAGTTGTTTTTTTTCTGTTTATTGTGTTCCCCTATGACTCCATGCTGTCTTTAGGTTGTCCTACTTACCATGCCTGCAAGCTTCTGAGGACCTCTTTCTTGCAACCAATTCTTCATACATAGTTACTACAGAAGGTTTAAAGTTATTTGTAAGTGCTTTGATGTTGAAACACTAGGATGGTAGTACTTAAATGTATCCTCACAGCTTATTACATGCAACTGAGGTGAGATAGAGTTGTTTATACCTAAGTGAGAAAAACAGCATATCACATCTATTAAATATATTAACTTCATGGAAAAGTTAGGCAGGAGGAAAATACTCATGACACTTTTTCTTAACCTAAATTATGAGAAAAGTTATTATAATTTTGCCATCTGTTCAAGATTTTCAAGCCATTTTGGTAAACTTAATGTTAATGCAAAATACATGCCTTAGCACTAATTAACTGAAAAATCTGTTTTATTCTTCTCAGATAATGAAAAATATGTCAAGGATATGATTTCTTAAAGAAAAAAATAATTTATGGCACTTAGTTAGGCCCTTAAACTCCCCCTTGTGATGTATTTATGAACAGAACCGTAAGAATATCAAAAAGTAACATCAAATATTCCCTTTAGGAAAATCCCCAGGCTACTGTCTTTGCACATTACAGTGTAATTTACGTTGTTATTTCCTCCTAAATAGTACTATCCTTTTTGGCAAACATAAGATTTTTGTATTGATTTTAGGGAGGGAGGAAGGGATTTGGAGTTGAGGGTTAAGGAAGATGGGGAGTACCTGTGAGGCCAATATTGATTTAATGTTCAAATCCAAATACCACATTACTCTTCTAGAAACCTAATTAATTGAAATATATGCTATTTGAGTATGTTTATATGAAATATCATTGGTCAAGACTTTTTAAGCCTCTTAAGTTACCATATGTTATAGAAATATATTGAATTCAGTTTCATTTTTATTTAGTTTCTCCGTGTTTTAAACTTGCTCAGTTTTCTGTTACCAATTTTTGCTGTGTTTCTGTTACCTTATCTCAAGAATATATTGGAAAGATAACATTTTTATTTGATCTCAAGACTAGTCAGAAATCTTCAGCAGTTCGTCATTTGTATGAAAATGCTCTTTGTACTCATTGGAGCCTTTTCTTCCCTGTATTTTATATTTCCCACTTGCTACCATACTAAACTCTTTAGGGAGAATGTTTTACCCAACATACTGAATACACCACATACTAGGTTTAGATTTCATTCAGTTTTTCCCAGTACAATACAATATTTTGTCTTTGTTTCTAAAAGTATGTCAGAAGTGGACTAATGATGGTTATAGCAATCATGAGTTTGTTTTGTGCTTGTGTGTGTGTCCATCCGTGTGTGTGTGCGCATGCGCACACATGCACTTGAATATGCTTAAGTATGAAGAGAATAGGAATGGCAAAAGAGGAAACCGATAGGTAAGCAGATATTCATTATTGCACAGTTTTGCTACTTAAAATGATTTTGAACTATTTCAGAAAAAGGTGATCAAGGAAAAGAAACTTTTGATATCAGATGAATCAAAAATGAAATTTGACCACTTAAGTCAATCATATAAGAATTTATACAACTAATAAGATCCTTATACTGTCTGGAAAAGATGCTATATGCCATTTTTTCCATTGCTGCTCCTAGAAGGAGAATATATTGATTGGTAGGAAACTGAATTTGGGAGCCAGAGAGATGGCACAACAGGCAAGATATTTGCACACACCCAACCCAAAAAGCAATCCCTTGCACTACATAGGCCTCCAGAGCTCAACTGCTGGGACTCATTTATGAGAATAGAGCCAGCAGTAAACTCGGAGGTAGGTATTGTCCAAAAAATTTAAGAAAAACAAAAATGTGAATTTAGTATTGCACTAGTTTCCCGCATGAATTCCCACCTTATTTTCATAGATAGCAGTTACATATTAAATGCTGTGAATTGGGCTTTTGTCTAGAGATCTAACAGTGATCATAATACTGTTCCACAGGGTTTCTAGCATGAGGATTGACAAATATGTGATAATATAAAGTACAGTATTTCCATGATACACAGCTTTATTTATGACTTTATCACATACTTAGAGCTATGGTTTTATAGACTTGATTAACTTATTATCACAATGACTATAATGAATGATATCCTTTGTTTTAGTTTACCTCTTTCTGAATTATCATTCAAAACAATTGTTCTTATAACTGGTAATAGGCTGAAATATTGCTCATCCACGTTGCTTGTTCTTTTTCATTAATTATTCAGAACAACATACTGGATCTTCCTTTTCTGACACTCAGTGATGATTTGCTAATGATAGCCTTAATTGTAAGTAAAATTTGTACTAATTATGATTAGCCCTTTTGGAGAATATAAATTTTAATTTGATAAATTATAGAATAGAGATTTTAAAAATTGAATAATTAGTTTGACTACTTCAACATTCTATTTTTTGCAATGTGCTAGACTATAAACTCCTTGATACTTTTTGTTAGTATTTTATTATAATTTATTGAGTAAAGTAAATTCCACTACTTCTCACATAAAGTTTTAAATACCAGCACATGTATTTCCACTACCCTCTAATTTCTGCTTCTGGGAAGTTTTAAAACCTTGCCAAGTATGGACATTTAGGGCAGAGATTTATTTAAAAGTCAACTGTACTAATCTTCAGGAGGCTATGACAGGAAAATACTATCACCGTGACTCTTTTGATCTTTATGCATTTCCACTGCTTTGACTATCTGTAAATTACTTTATTTGCTGTGGTCTGATTTATTGCTGTGTTGCACTGTCAATTAAAGCACCTTAAACAATGTAGTTCCCACCACAGTATTTTTGAAAAATCACCTACATATTTTTATTCAAATTTTGTCATATGACTGATAATTGGGTACCTGTGAATTGCCTGACACATCTAACAATTCATTAAAAATATTCCTTAATTCAAGTTGATACCTTTGGAATGTGTTTTCTACAATTAATTGAAATTTTGGCTGTTCTTAAAATGTAGAAATTTGAAAACACTTTCTGTTGTTATGAGGTACAAAAGGAAGGAGATATGTTGGTCTCACCGACTGTTGTGTTTACTATTAGTCACATATGTGTAAAGCTTGATAATTACTTCTAGAATGAAGGATTAATCTGTTCTGAGATTTAAGAATGATTTTCTATGGGAATAAATGGGAAGAGAAGCAAGGAAGTATATCACATTAGTAATGACTCAGATGCTAAACTTGGATGAGCTATATTGAAAGAATCTCTAACTAGACATGACGGGGCTTGTTCAAAGATGACTTTAGAAATACTTCCAGTAGCTTATATGGGTGTCTTCTATGAAACCAGAAGCAAGAATTCTACTTTCATTGTTATGTGTTGATGCTAGATAGTGATTTAATATTCAGACTTAGAAATCAGAGAAAGAGAGAGAGAGAGAGAGAGAGAGAGGTAGAGTTTTAGTCTAGATTCTCCATTTATCATCCAGATATTTATACAGTTAAATACATAATCTTTTTAAAATTTAATATTTTTATAATACCACCGTGAGATATACAGTTACAAAGATGTTCATATTTGGGTTACGGTCTTTCAGTGTTCCAGCACCCATCCCTCCACGAGTGCCCATTTCCCACCACCAATTTCCCCGATTCTCTCCCCTCTTCCCCTAGCCTGCCTCTATGGTAGGTTTATTATCTCTTTCTCCTTCTCTATCTCTCTTTCTCTCTTCCTTCTCTTACACATTGTGGATTGCAATACATGCATTTAGAGGTTATCATGTGTAAATACATAATCTTTATTTTCTATTCAGTTTATTTTTTTCAGTTGGAGATGATGTCCTTTTTTACCAAGAGTTTGGTTGTAGGATAGTGGAAATCCTATATAGTTGTGGATGATGTTTGAAGTCATCATGATCTTTATTCCATATCAACATCCCCTCTATAAAGATCAAATATTTCATAACATCAGCAGAACTTGTTATAGTTTCTCTTAGGAATATATAATAGTCAAGTACTATTGACCTAAAAGTTAAAGGCCTCGGGCTATTTTTTATGCCTGTGATGTGCTTTGTTGCTTGAAGTAAATGCTATTGAAATAGCTTAATCCAGTGAGAGCTTTCTGTTTTCTCTATTGAAAATAGCTCAGAAGGTATGTCTTCATAAAGCCTTTACTTGTGAGACATATGTAAAACCCACAGGCAAGTAATAGGCTTTGCCAGCACATTTTTAGGAGCTATTTAAATCTCTCTCTTTCGTGTAAATATGCTGAATTATATTTTTCTTTTAGGTTTTGATTACCCTTGCAGACAATACTTTTAGGGACAGTATTTTTAAGTTTTGAAGACAATACTGCCTAAGGGATCTTGTTGGAGAAACTTCTTTGGAGGTTTCTGCCTGCTCATTAGGCAGAAAAATTTAGTCTCATCATTGGTTGAAATATGGCGGTCTTTATTTTTTTCTAAAGGAAGGTATACCAGAGTAGTTTGTAATTGCCAGACCTGAAGAAGAAAATTATAATAAAAATGAAAAGAAGAAAATTACTTAATTGCTATGTAGTTACCCCAGAAATCTTTGCGATGAATGGAAAATTTAGCAGAGCTCTTAAATGTCACTATAATTTAGACCTATGTCCCAGAAATTCTAAATTGTAATTGACCCTAATTATATAAATACCCTCTAGTGAGAGTAGATCTGTTCTTAGAAAAGTTAACCACTACTGAACCTTACTGACAAGTCACTCATGACTTCACCAGCTGTTTTGTACATTTTGTGGTTAAGGGAGTGTTTAGGAATTAACTTTCCGTTTTTCACTGTCAATATGAAGTAAAAAAATGGGCTCTTTTTAGTTATTGCTCAAATGAATTTTTTTTCGCCTTGCCTGATAGTATGTTAGGATAATTTCATTTGCAATAACAACAATAAATGGCTCATTAGATAAATAGTGAAATTAATTAATCAAATACTTGGGAAGTACATTGCTAGATTTAATTGTCATTGGTGTTTTGTCTAGTTGTCTTAATCCATTTTCTCCTTTTATCTCTCTGTGCAACTCTGTCCTACCCACTTCATGCCTCTCTCTTCTTCTGTATTTTCTTAATAGTATGTATATTCAGTCTCCTGTAGCCCCTTTATCATGTTCTTAATATACTTTAAACTATGGCTCCCAGTTTTGAGCCTTCTTTCTATCATTTATTTTCAATAGTGAAAGGGAAAGTCTAATCCCATAACTTTTTACCAGTAATCTTGGACTTCAGTCTGATTGGTCAATATTTGTAGTCTCTTGTCTGTTCTTGATCCAACCAAAATGACTGTGGGGCCCTTATGCTAAATCTTGAAAGGAGAGTTGTGTAGTTCCAAATGATAAAAATTAGCTTTCCCCAATTTTGGTACATGCATTTGTGTAGGGATATAAAAAATACATTCCTAAGAGAAGAGTAATAGATCATTAGTATTTAAAAAGAGAAAATGTTGCAGAATATTGTTTTTTTACCATTTTAGGAACATATTTCACCTCAAACATTTTTTGTGAAATTGCAATACATATAGTAAGTTACAATAATAATACATCGACATCCAAACAATACCAACTGCTAGATTGAACAATTGTTACCTTATTTTAAGTGACATGCTATATCAAATTTTTACTCACCTTACAAATGTCTTAGAATTTTTTCAAATGGAGATTGAAAATTGTTCAGTATTTTAAAATTGAAATGGAAATTAAATATCCTTTATATAGTGCTTTGTCCTTTATTTGTTCTCTTTTATTCTTGTTCTGAATATACTCAAGAATCATTCTATTTTCCACAAACTATTTTGAACTTCTGAAGGGAATATTATAAGATTAAATGCAAAATAGAATTCCTCTCGCATAGGTGAATGCTTCTCATTACAGAGATTCCCAGTTGACCTCCTAAATGTAATTCCCTGATAATGTGAAACTTCTGAATTATGTATTATCTCATATTAGATCAGGGATATTATTCCTGAAAGTAAATTTGTCATCATCAAGATATCAGCTTTGGAAAGTTTCCTGTAACAATGAATTAACCAGGGAGTACGTTTTGAACACTTGGGAATAGAAACAAAAATGATTTATCCTGGAGGCCTTTTTCCAGGTAGATGACTTCAATTACAGATTAAGAACATGGAAGAATTACAAGTTATAGATAATTCATGTATTGGCTTCATATGATGAAATAGTCTTTTACATCACTAAAGTCCAGTCAACATCAGAGGATATTCAAATATTCATTTGGCTTTTTGGGGACGTGAGGTCATCATAGGAGCAATTGTGGCCATATTGAACTGTGGTCAAGACTTATTCCTAGCTGTATTTTTAGGAATCAGTTTTGGAGGGCTCAGTGGTCATATGTGGTGCTGCAGATTGAACCTGGGATGGCCATGAGCCAGGCAAATGCTCTACCCTTGCAGTAACTCTCTTTGGCCCCAAAATATCATTCTTGAGTGTTCCATATTTGTTCATTTTTTTCCTTTTGTTTGTTTGTTTGTTTTTGCCTTATTCCTGGCCATGCTGAGGGCTTACTCCTGACTCTTCCATCAGGACTTACACCTGACACGGCTTGGGAGACCATATGAAATGCCAGAGATCAAACCCAGGTCAGTCACATGCAAGGCAAATATCCTACCCACTGTACTATTGCTCTGGCTATGTTTTCTTTTTCATAACATTAGATTTAATTTATATTATGTATTTCTACATTACCATTGTTTATGTATCACATTTGATTTGCTACACAGACAAAGGTTAATGTCATGGATTTGGGGAACTGATATTAGAAGCAGTCCTGCAATGTCAGCTCTTCACAATTTCATATTCCCCCTGTGTAAACATTCTTACGCTATATATCATCATTCAAACTTTGTAATACTTATTAAATTATCTAGGATAATTCTAAAAACCAATAAGGGAAACAGTATAATTGGGAATTTAAGAACTTACTTCAACTGCAACAAAATGGATTTTATGCTGTGTGGGGACCTTTCAGTAGTTTATACATGGATATTCTAACCAAAGCTTAAGAGCTAAGCAGTTCATATTAAATAGAGTAAACATAATTTAGCGATCATGGCCATAAAATTTGAACTCTAGAGGAAACTTCTCACATAGTTGCTGTTACCCTTAGCTAGAGAGTTACTCTCTCTAACTGGACAGAGAGCACAGAAGTTAAGATACTGTCCTTGGTAGTTCAAATCCCGTACCACGTATGTTCCCTCAAGCACTGCTGGTTGTGACCCCTGAGCACCAGCAGAGATATTCCTATCACTGCCTCCCCACCCCACTCCCAAATAAAAGCCATTTAGAGCCAAGAAGATAGATCAGAGAGTTTAAGACTATGCTTTGCATACAGGAGGTTGAGATTATATCTATATTACCTCTTGGTCCTTTGAACCACCCGTAAGCCACTCTAAGAATAGCTCTGAGTGGCCTAATTCAGAAGTAAACTAAGCTAAAAAAATTCCATAGATAAAATAATCTTTGTTTGTATTTTGAGCATATTTCATAAATATATTTCTTGCTCATTAGTTTATTTTTGTCACATAAAATGTAATTGTTTTGTCTGTTTCTAATGATAATTTGACAGTCTATTTGTTAAATTAGTGGTTATAGCAATCTCTTGATCAGTTCTCAGAAAAATATTTGATATTTTTAGTTTTTATCCAGATATTTAAAACATTTCTGCTATAAACTCCTTTTACATAAAGTTATACCTATGTATGTAATTGTTTACCCTCCCCGTCCACAAATTGACTGGAACTGGAAAATCTGGGTCAAGAAAAGGAACTTTTTTAAATTTTCAAAATTATTCCTCTATCGCAAATATATATATAGATTATATATTATATATAATACCATATAATATATATTATGTACCTTATATATTATATAATATTATATAATATATAATAAATAAATTAATAAATAAATATAAATATATATAGATATAGATATAGATATATTGCTCCAAGGGTTTGCTCTCATAAGCAGGGAGAGACCATGCTGGCTGGACTCGGAGTGGAGTTTGGGGCCCTGCCCTTTCCTTCGCCTCCATGCCAGTTGCCCCAGATGAGAGAGACCCACCCATACCAGACCCACAGGTCCCTTGGCGCATGGCTGCAAGCGGCCGTGCAATATTTTTAGAGGATACTGATTTTAGCATAATGTTCTTCCTAATTTCTTTCACATTTATACATAGCAAACAATTCTAGACAGGGTTTCACTGATACCAGTAAGTCTAGCAAGAAGCAGAGCAAACCACACATCATACAGTCAGTCATTCTCAACATCCAGACTCCATAGTTCCTCAGAGCACCACCCAAGAGAAAACCTGATCTTCCCCCTTTAAGTTTCATCAGTAAATGCTTGAGTTGAGAGCCTACTACTGAGACTATATCACCTATACGTTAAAGCCTGGCAAGAGGCCCGTGTTTTAATTACCAGTTATGCCAAAAACTAGTAACAATTATCGACCTCAGTTCCATGACCTGAAGAATGGCTTTGGGCTCCTCTAGTCCCTGGACAAGTAATGCCCTTGGGTTACACTTGCTTGTGACAGGAATAATGGAGATGTTACTAGTGCCCACTTTCGACAAATCGATGAACAATGGGAAGGCAGTGATACAGTGATATATTGTATATATAATATAATATCTCATTATATTACTGTATATAATGAGATATACAGTTACAAAGATGTTCATAATTGGGTCTCAGTCATGCAGTGTTCCAGCTCTCACACCTGCATCAGTGCCCCATTCTCACCACCAATGTACCACCACCCATTCCCCATTCCACATCAGCCCCCCAGTTTGTTGCAACTACAATGATCATTACAATGTATATACGGGCAAGACCCTGGACAGAGCTTGGCCCTAAACTTGGTTATTATCTAAGTCAGGCGCAAGGCTACTTTGCAGGGAGCCAGCGCAGCTGTGTGTCTGGTCAGTCTCCTCCGGCATTACTGATGATGGAAGCTGTGTGGCTTATAGCCATGCCAGCTAGGTCACTGGAGGTAGAGGGATGAAGGGGGTCCCAGTTTTGCCCTCTCATTGGTATATGGGCTTCTCCACATGGGAAGGGACCTGAGCAGCTGAGCATCTGGCCAGGATCTTCTACGGCGTTACTGATGATGGCAGCTGTGAGGCTCATAGCCATGCCCACTGGGTCACTGGAGATGGAGTAATATCCCTAATATATTTATCATATGCCTTTTTCCCATTTGTATTGTAGATGATTATTTTTTTCAGTGAGGTAAAGTTTAATCAGTTGTTGGTAAAGTTGGTTAACTATGCATTTGATGGCCCTCATATTATTTCAGATTAAATAAGTTATCAGCATAATGCCTGGAGTTGATAACACTGAGGTGATCAGCAATTTCTGAGAATTTTTCTGGTCTCTTAGTTGGCTGAATAATGCTGCGTATATTGTTGCTTAGCACTGTATACATTGAAATATTTTTGCTTACTTGGAATACAAAATTACGAGTCCTTGGTAAAGTGAAATAAGCTTTAGAAAATATTTGATGTGACATATTTCTGTACAAATTTGTGGTGGTTATTTTCATTAGATGAAACTTGTGACTCACTGAATTCATATTCATATTCTATATCATAGAGGATCTCTTCACTGATAAAGTCTGTGTATCTGTCAACCATAGGGGATTAGTTGCAGTTTTTACTTTCTAATTAAACAGCTTTTGCTACCAACACAATTTTCAGTTATTTAATAGTCCACATCACTTCTGTCATCACATACTGCTTTGTTTTTTAAATTGATATAAAGCTATACATCTTTAAAGATATAATATTCCTAAAAATGAATTGACAGACAGTAATAATTTGTTCTTTTGAAATGTCAGGAATATCTTAGCATATTTTAAAATAATTATAGCTAAAATTAAAAGCCAAGCTGATTAATATAAGATCCTTTGTCTCCAAAAAAATGGGCAAGAAGAGACTCTTAAATACAACTCTCATTCAAGATGCTGTTTGTGGTCTCGTAGCTTTAACATGCAGCATGTGTAGTAAATACCATGATTCACATTTTGGAACACTGAAGCTGATCCTAGAGATTAAACTTTTCATTGAGGCATCATTTCAGAAATGAATTGCTTTATAATTTTTGAGCTACTTTGGCAATGTATTTGTTCAGGTAATGCTGTCATTCACAAGCAGAGATCAATCAGTCAGTGTAAAAAAGCTATTTATTGTTAACCAACCTGAATTTTTGTGATGCACTCATGGTCATCTTGTTAAATTATTTGGAGTTATATTCAGATCTATTATTAAGTTTCTAGTTTTAATATGATTAAATTAATAATTCAACATAGTTTTCAAAATTACAGATTCTGGGAGATTATTTTTGGAGAACAATAATGTTATGACCTCTCTATTTATATTTTCTTTATAAAGACAAATCTCTTTTCATATGTGTGTAAGTGTATAGACAAAAATACATATCATGGACATCTCTAAGCTATTTTATTGGGTAAAATCTGAGGCATAATTATCAAAGTATCAAAGTTTGTGATGAGCAGTTAAAAATATGTCAAATTTTATTTTTAGATTCATTGGTACATCTAAATTTTCTGAGAATTGCTGTGCTCAGAAAAGTCATGTCCAGTGTCATGACAAAAACTGATACCTTTAAATTGCTCTCTTTGATTGAATTTCCTTAGTGGTAGAAGTTAAGGAGAGTGGTATAAGATCCATCCCAACTTTTAACAACTCAAACCATTTAATGTTACTGTCAGGATTCCTAGAATAAATTACTTCTGCCTTTCTGCTGACTCTGGGATAACATTTTTTGCAACCATAACTACTGTGCGAACCAGAGACTCTCAGACATGGGGCAGAGTTGCTACTTGCTCTCCCTGTGCCCAGCTGCTTGTGAGGCGTCAGAGAGGAATGGCGGGTTCTAGCCCTGACATGCCACCCAGCAGAGCCTCACAACAAGCCAGACCACAACAAGCCCCTACTCCATAGGGCCCGCCATTTTCCACATCCAGACTTACCTCTCATCACAACTCCACCCAGCAGACCAGACTATCACAGCCCAGATCGACAGCCACCCCTGCAGCAGTTTCTTTTCAATCCGGCCCAGGTATGCTGAACCAGAGACTCTCAGACATGGAGAAGAGCTGCTACTTGCTCTCCCTGTGCCCAGCTGCTCGTGAGGCACCCGGGAGGCATGGCGGGTTCTAGCCCTGGCCTGCCACCCCAGCAGAGACTCACAACAAGCCAGACGACCCTCCCCTACTACATGGGGCCCACCATTTTCCACATCCGAAGCTTCCTTCTCATCACAACTCCACCCAGCAGAAGAGACTATAACAGACCGGATCATTGACAGCCACCCTGCAGCAGTTTTTATTTTTAATCCGGCCCAGTTATGCTGTACCAGAGACTCTCAGACATGGGGCAGAGCTGCTACTTGCTCTCCCTGTGCTCATCTGCTCATGAGCCGCCCGAGAGGCATGGCGGGTTCTAGCCCTGACCTGCCACCCCAGCAGAGCCTCACAAAAAACCAGACCACCCTCCCCTACTCCATGGGGCCTGCCGTTTTCCAAATCTGGACTTCCCTCTCGCCGCAACTCCACCCAGCAGAACAGACTATCACAGCCCGGATCATCGACAGCCACCCTGCAGCAGTTTCTTTTCAATCCGGCCCAGGTATGCTGAACCAGAGACTCTCAGACATGGGGCAGAGCTGCTACTTGCTCTCCCTGTGCCCAGCTGCTCGTGAGGCGCCGGGAGGCATGGCGGGTTCTAGCCCTGTCACCCCAGCAGAGCCTCACAACAAGCCAGACCACCCTCCCCTACTCCATAGGGCCCACCATTTTCCACATCCGGACTTCTTTCTCATCACAACTCCACCCAGCAGACCAGACTATCACAGCCTGGAATCATCGACAGCCACCCTGCAGCAGTTTTTTTTTATAATCCGGCCCAGGTATGCTGAACCAGAGACTCTCAGACATGGGGCAGAGCTGCTACTTGTTCTCCCTGTGCCCAGCTGCTCGTGAGGTGTCCGGGAGGCATGGCGGGTTCTAGCCCTGACCTGCCACCCCAGCAGAGCCTCACAAAAGCCAGACCACCCTCCCCTACTCCATGGGGCCCACCATTTTCCACGTCCAGACTTCCCTCTCGTCACAATTCCACCCAGCTGACCAGACTATAACTGCCCAGCTCGCGCAGCTGCTAGCGGCTGCGCGGTTCCTCAATAAATGCTTTATTTAGAGGTGACTACAACAGTATGCCACCCGCACGGCAAGCCTGGCAAGCTGCTCATGTAGTATTTGATATGCCTAATACCAGTACCATTTATATTAGGTCATTCCCGTGACCTAATATAATGGTTTGAGGCTCTCTATGTTCCTGGAGCAAGCGGATGCCTTTGGGTTCTACTAGCTTGAGACAGGACATATGGAGATATTACTGGTGTCCGCTCTAGCAAATTGATGATTAACGGAAGATAGATAGTGATAGAACTACTGTGTATCTGATCTGTGCCTGGATCTCATTGACTCTTTATCCATTTTCTGAAAAAATAACATTAATTATAATATAATAAATAAGTTTATTAGAACTTTTTAAAAAAAAATAACACTGTACAAAAAATGCAGTGCATCACATACTATTACATAGCCTTAATCTTCTGTGAATAAAAAAAAGGTTACCTTTCATCAAGGTTAAAAGGTTTACCTTATTCACAAACCCAGTGTAATTGAACTTGTGTTTTCAGATTAAAATGAGGTTTATGATACAGGGGACAGTAATGAAAGAAGTCTAATTTATCCTAGGAAGGAAAACTATCCAGATGACAGTTCCCCAATCCACCAAGATTCATTATCTTAAAATACCAAGGGTAGATATAGTCATGGTATTTGTTTTGTGGGGGTGTTGTTTTGTGTTTTACTTGGTACTCACAGGATAATCCCAGACCTGTACTTGGGGGTAGCCCCTGATGGTGCGCCGGAACCAGATTGTACCTGGGATCAAACCAGCCCCTGCACCTCCAACATGCATGTGTTCAACCCATTGCTCTCTCTCCTGTCATGGCCACACTTTTTTATTTTCCAGTGGCATAAATTTTATGACAAATGTTGCAGGACACCTAAAAGCCTAGGCCTCTGCATCTGCCCTGGATTGCCTCCTGCAGGTCACTTTATAGATAGGGGGTAGTCTGAATGTGGTAATCTTATCTGGCCGTGTGTTCTGTACTGGCTGGTATAAATATTCTCTCATGCTACCACAATCATCGTGGGACTACTATATCTTACCAGCATATTTGCCTGGCCACGTTGGATCTCTAAGTAATTAGACCAGAGAGAAATGCTGTTTGCCTCCAAGCAAGCAAGCATGGCTCCCTGATAACTCAAAGGCAACTAAAATACAAAACTACCGTGAAGTAGACGAGACTCTTGTGAAGGTTTGGAGAAATATTTAACTGGCATTATTATTAGTCTTTGGTACAGAGACATGCCATCTCAGAAACCCCCTTCTCTACCCTATAAAGGCGATTCCAGGCAGATCTTGGCTCAAGATATTAGGTGAGGTGCTGGGAGAAATTACCTGAGGGCATTTGATCCTTCCTGCCAGGGGAAGTTACATTTAGCTTATAGCTTCTCCCAGCTCTGCTAGGAGACTTTTAATTAGCTCTGGGTCCTTGTAAATTATAGACCTTATTCCCATGACGTGATGGAATGGTTTGAGGCTCTTTATGTTCCTGGAGCAAGCAGGTGCCCTTGGGCTCTACTTGCATGAGACAGGTCATATGGAGATGTTACTGGTGCCCGCTCAAGCAAATCGATGATAAACGGGAAGAGAGTGATACAGTGATACAGTCCTTGTAAACAGCCGGATGGTCTCCTGAAGTTGCTACATTTCTACAGAGCTATTTTCCTGTTTTCATCTCTAGATAGCCCAGCCCAGGATGGGCTGGGCTGGGGAGTTTGGGCAGATTTCTAGCTATAAAATAAGCTGCAAGAAAAAAGAAGCTATCTCTCTTTTCCCCTTTTGCCATTTCAGCTTTCCTTGGTGTTTTGCTTCTCCATCCTCTCCATTCTCTGTTGGGCCTCAACACGTGGTGGCAGCCATCTTGGCCTACACCTGGCTGGGGCCTAGCTGGGAACCCAGAGTCTGAAGGTTTTCCCTGCTCTTGGACTGTATATTGGATCCTGTGATAGTAAAGCCCTTTTAAAACTGCATCGGATTCCTGAGTCTTTATCCATTCCCGCCGGCTTCGGAGGTAGAAGGGAACTTCGCTTCCTGACACTGTCGGGGACCCTGGCGGCGCTCCCCGACAACAAAAGCAATTGTTTATTTGTTCCCTCAACAGTATGTAAGCTTTATGAGTATAGGACAACATCAATTTTGTTTGGCAGTAGAATGATTCTACAGTATTAATTAACTGTATCCTTTTGCCAGTTTGATACAGATAGGATCATTGAGACTGCCTTGAGGTGACCTTGAATTCTTATTGGAATAGTATAAATATCATGTAAATAATGCTTAGGTAATTAAAATTAATACTATGACATAAAAACCATTTTTTTAAATGTCATGGCTTACTCCTGGCTTCAGAGATTACTTGAAGAATCACTCCTGGCAATGCTCAGGGAACCATATGCAGTTCCTGGGGAACAAAGCCAGGTCAGCAGCATGCAAATTAAACTCCTATCCCACCGTACTATCTCACCAGTTCTATATGTGCACTTTATGAATGGAAAAGGTGTTGATATTAGGGTACACGTGGGAACATCAAGATCACACATCGACATCTCTTTGTGTTCACTGCTTACTATGGGAAGTTGACAAGAAACTAGGTAGTTGCCTGTCCTTGATATTTGTATAGCCTTTCCTGAATAAATGTAATGAATATATGGGGTGGGAGAGGAGTGGTTTTTATATAAATTTCACATCCAATTCTTTCTTACATTACATTCTTTCTTACATTTTTAAAACTTAAAAAAAAGGAGGGCGAAGCAGTAGTCCAGCGGGTAGGGCGTTTGCCTTGCACGTGGTCAGCTCAAGCCGGTCCGGCTTCGATCCCTGGCATCCCATATGGTCCCCCGAGCACCGCCAGGAGTAATTCCTGAGTGCAGAGCCAGGAGAACCCCCTGAGCATTGCAGGGTTTGACCCAAAAAGGAAAAAAAACCTTAAAAATCATAATTTACCCCCCAGGACACAAACCACTCATTCATAAGGACATGTGCACACCATTATTCATTGCAGCACTTAACACAATAGTATTATTGTACTAACACTAATTATTTTTTAGTGAATTTTCTGGAGACAGAAATTTGCTTTATATCCTTGGCATCTGCTAGAGAGTGTCCCTTTAAAATTGACTTTGGATATGCTCACTGTAGTTTTTAGGAAAAAATTGCAAGTGAGTCTTTTTAAAGACAAACGCACAATGGTGGAGACTTAAGGCACATTGTGCGTGGTGGAGATGCAGTAACTTTGCCAAAATATAGACATTAACACAATATTAAACCATATTACTGCAATAAAAATCAAATTAATTTAAGAAAGAAAAAGAAATTAATCCATATGCTAGTGCTTCTTTAAACACAATGTGTCTTGACTTCTTGTATTCCCAAAATGTGTGGCAAAAGCATAGCTAGCTTCTGTAATAAGAAAGTATTTTCTGTGGTGAGTCTGCATAAAGGGATTTTTTTCCTAAGTTCTTACAGCTAAATTTGTTTTGTGGTAAGAGCCTCCATCCTCACTACCTGGCCTCTTGTAATCCATTCTTTAACTCTTCTGTGTAAGGAAAACCCTGGCATATTTCAGCTATTTTAAACTTGTGTTAAAGAGACAAAATCAGCTTCTAAATTTTTTCACTCTGGAGAAGCCCTTGTTTTTCTTGAACATTAATTTATTTCTCTCCTCTCACACTTCTCTAAGTAAATTTCTTTAATAGAAGTTATTTTGCTTCACAGGAAAAAAAAAGATGATGTATACCCTGTTTCCACTTTTTCTTTCAAGGGAGGTAAAGCTGGTTTTGTAGGGTCACTAATAGGCTTTGAAGGGGATGTCTAAGACTTCTCCCTCTTCCTGCTAGCTGTTTGGAACTTTGTTCCCACCAACAAAGGAATCCAGTCTTTCCTATCACTTTTTACAACAGAACCAGTTTCTCTCCTAAGTGCTCTGCTTTTATCATCACTGTTCTTTCTAGTTCTTTGTTCTAAGGCATTTGAATTGGATAAAAATGAAATTATACTTGAACCAATACATAATACTCCTTTATGGCTTTGCTTGTTTTCACTCCCATGATGTTTTGTCTCATTATGTGTGAGCTCTAACAACAGAATAGATTCCAATTGAAATTGAGGGTCATAATCCTTATATTGAAGTCTTCATTAGCCATCTTTATCCTTTGTGCGTTGTATTTTTAGATTGCCATTTTTTCCCAGTAAGGGCTTGAAAGGTTTTAGTTATTAGTTTGTTTTGTTAAATATTGCCTACTGTAGCTAAATAGCTACACAACTGGTTCTTACTATGTATCAGAAAAACATGGCTCAATTTTAATTGAAGACCTTTTAACTCCTCTCTCTACAGCAGATTCCGTTGTCCTCTTAGTGCAATTAAAGAACAATAGAATGGAATGAACTCTCTTGATTGGAATCAAATTTTATATTTTTTGGGATAAGTGTAGGTTTTTACTAACCTACTCTAATAGATAGGTATTTATTGGCACTGAAAATTTGATCCTTGTAATCTAGAACTACTCATACTAACTCCATTTATTTGTTTCCATAACTTTACATAATCAGCAAGATTTCTTATAGCTGTTATTTAATTTATTTTTTTTTTGCTTTTTGGGTCACACCCAGCAATGCACAGGGGTTTCTCCTGGCTCTGCACTCAGGAATCACTCCTGGTGGTGCTCAGGGGACCATATGGAATACCGGGGATCGAACCCGGGCCAGCATGGGCCGGCCGCTTGCAAGGCAAATGCCCTACCAGCTGCTCTATCGCTCTGGCCCTCTTATAGCTGCTTTATGTCATCTTTTGGTTGTGGTACTGCTATCAGCCTGCTGTGTCGTTAAAGTAATATTCCCATTTTACTCATAGAGGCATAGAGCTTACTCACAGTTTTGACCAACCTATCATCTTAAATTGAGAAGGAAAGCAGAATAGAAGATCATGTTTTCAGTTTTTCAGAAGCTGTCTAAAGATTACACTTCCCTTCTGAACTCAAAACTGAAAGCAGTATAATTTTGTCAAGCAGTGAGATAGATAATTTCTTACATATTCAGTATTTGCTGGGTATTGGGCAAAAGTGGGTTTTTATTTTTGCTTTTTTTTGGGGGGTCACACCTGGCAATGCTCAGGGGTTACTCATGGCTCTTTACTTAGGAATTACTCCTGGCAGTGCTCAAAGGACCATGTGGCATGCCGGTGATTGAACCCAGGTCAGCCACTTGCAAGGCAAATGCCCTACCCGCTGGACTGTCTGGTCCCCAAAAGTGAGTATTAAAGACCTTTTTTTTATTTTTTGAAACTACATAAACACTATGATTTTCAAAGTTATTCATTCAGATTGAAATCTCTGGATTTTCGGCATTTTTTTAAATCTAAAAACAGTTATTTTTTAGATATTGATGTTTTAACACGTCCCACAATTGGTATGACCTTCCCTCCACCGATGTTCCCAAATTACCATTCACACCCCCCAAGTCTTACTCCTTAACAGGCATAAAATAATTACATGCTACAACATGTATTTTGCAATAGCATTACTAAAATTATTATCTGAGAATTCACTCAACTGTTTATTGTTAGTTGAGCCTGTGTTACTGCTTTTGCTCTTTGAGCTTAGTGGACATTTACAGAACTTTACCATCTTTTTTGCTGTGCTCCTACTGTTATGTCAGTATGTGAAATTTAAAGGTGTCATATGGACTTTTGATGACTCAGTGGCTTAGTATCTCTTTGAGATTAGTACTGGAGCTGTGCCATTTATATACCTGAGGATGTTGGATGTGGGTGGGGCACTGGACCTTTTAGCAGAGAACTCAGCTTGCACCCCATGCCAAAAATCCAGAGATTTCAATCTGAAGATCAGGCCACCAAGAATGACTCATCAAGGACTTCTGTTCAAAGTTTATCTGACAGGTTTTTTTTCTTAAATAAAGATAAACCTGTCTATATTATCATGCGCTGTATACAACTCTACTTACTAGAAATACAAAGGAAATTCTGAGTCTGTGAAGCCACATCAGATATTTACCATGTATTTATCATATATTTATTTATCATATATTTATCATGAGAGACTCACAGACATGGGGCAGAGCTGCTACTGGCTCTCTCTTGTGCCCAGCCGCGCATGAGGCACCGGGAGGGATGGCGGGTTCTAGCCCTGGCCCGCCACCCCAACAGAACCTCGAAACAAGCCAGATGACTCTCCCCCACCCCCATTCCATGAGGGCCTCCATTTTCCACATCCGGACTTCCCTCTCCTCAGAACTCCACCCAGCAGACCAGCCTATCACAGCTCGGCTCGCATGGCTATTTTGTGGCTGCGCAGTTCATCAATAAATTCTGGATTTAGAGATGACTACAGGAGTATGCTACCCGCACGGCAGAGCCTGGCGAGCTACCCATGTCGTATTTGATATGCCAAATACCAGTAACAATTATAGACCTCAATCCCATGACGTGATGGAATAGTTTGAGGCTCTTTATGTTCCTGGAGCAAGCAGGTGCCCTTGGGCTCTACTTGCATGAGACAGGACATTGGAGATGTTACTGGTGCCCGCTCGAGCTAATCGATGATGAACAGGAAGACAGTGAGACAGTGACAGTGATATTTATCATATATATGATGAAGCCACATAATGTATTTATCATATATTTATCATATATTTATCAAAAAGCTTCATTCAGACAGAAGTGTTCATTTTCTTTTTACCTTAGTAGTTCATCATGAAGCAGAAATAAAAGGCTATAAATCCTTTCATTTTTGATCTACCCATTTCAAAATGTAAATATGGGACTAGAAAGGTAACTCACTTACTTTGCATGGACTCTGTCCGGAGCACCAAATACACACATATGCATATACACACAAAACTATATATAGACTAAAAATGTAAATATGTATATTAGAAAAATAAAGAGCTATAACTCAACAAGATTTTTAAATATCTCTCAACTAAAGTTGACCTTTTGCTCAGAAGTAATCAAGTTTGGAAAGGGTATTGAGTAGAACAGACATGCATTGAGTATGTACATTCACAGAAAAATGCCAGTGATGTTCCTAAATGCCTTCTTCAATTATCTATGAAAGTCCTTGGACCATATTTTAGAAAATTGGTTTAATTTTCTTTGCAGGATTTTCATAATTGAAAAGGTCACAGGAATCAGGTCCATTGCTAATGCATTTGTACTTGCCATTGCTCAGTTATAGGGAATCTCTCTGGTTTTCAGATTCAATGCTTGTGTCTTTGTTTTGTTAAAGGTAAGAGAAAATAAAGGCCTGGCATGAAGGGGAAGTGAATTTTGTGCCAACATTTTGTTGTCATTGTTCTTGCAGCTCTGCTCTTTGACTTTCCTGGCCTTGTCATCTGTCAGGCAAAGGAAGAGTACTACTACATTAAGGGTTTTAAAAATGAATCGATCAGTCTATACTTTCAGGAGACATATTCAAGTAATCTTTAAAGAGGCATTCTCTTATAGGAACTGGCTTGAAAGTTGCAACATAACATAAGTACAGTGAAGTATGTTAATTTTTCATTTCATGATCTTCAAAATTATTTTCTATTTGATTTCACTTGATGCTAAAAGACATTGCTTTTCTCAGTAGAACTTGTTAAGTACTGTGCATTATTTTATTTCCTCAGCACATACTTTCACTTGAAATATTACAGCATATTTCTGAAATTAACAGTATAACTGCAGGTTCCTTTATTTTTGAACAGGATAGTATTTTTCAGGAAATGGAGTGCCCAAGTAATGTTCAATAGGTCTGGGATGCCAGCAAGCAATTCTCAGTCAATCAGGCAGTAAGTTCAGCAACAAGCATATGAAGATATGAGGCTGCTTTGGTCCTACAGTACCAGATGTACTTGGGCCGCACCAGCAAGGCTTGAGCACTTTCAGGCCATTGCTGCTTTGGACTATTAGGACTGCACGTGACAGTACTCCAGAGACCATGTGATTCTGGAAATTGAACCCATTCAGCTACACCCTAACTGCTGTCTTATCTCCAAGCCCCCAGGATAGAATGTTTAATTAATTTCGACAACATGTAATATGTGCTGTGCTCATACTTCTACATATTAATTATTGCAGTTTTCATTCTATTCCATTTCATGTCTTGAATGTTAAATCTAAGGAGTGTTTTTAAGACTTTTATGTTATGTTTGATTTTTTTACAACAAAGGTAGTCTCATATACTACTTTTATATGTTTTAACTTTTCCGCAAAGAGATGAATTACTTCATCCATTTCCAAGAGTCAAGTTGCATCTATCAACACACATTAGCATCAGAATTCATTCCCAAGAGAGCCAACTAGTGAGCAGTTATCTGTACATTATATATACAAACATTAATATACGCATGTATATGCATGTATACACATTATACACAGATACATATCATCCCGTTGGAAGGTCCAATAGTAAAGACTCACTTGTAAATTCTTCTACAACTTCCAGGGCACTTCATCAACCTTGTGGTAATAAACTGCACAGTCTAATGGTAGGCTTAAGACTAAAAGGTAATTGAAAGAGCTGGAGGCAATGAAGTAGGGAACATTGAAATGAACATTGGACTCAGACTAGGAACTCTAAAGAGATATCAAAGTGATTAGAGAGAGAGCACAGGGATAAGGACACTCATCTGGCACATGGCTCACCCTGCTTGATCAGGCACCCTGTGTCTGATCCCCTGAGGACTTCCAGGACTGATACCTGAATACAGGGTCAAGAGGAAGACCTAAGCACTTCACCTAATATTGCCCAAATAATGCCCCAAATAAATAAAAAGTAAAAATTATTGATATACTTTTTGTTTACTTCTTATCTTTCGTTGACTTTTTATGAGAATGCACTTTCTATCTGGCCTCTGAAGGCCTTTGGGAACACACTTAAGTACGATTTCTTTTCTGCTGTTTTTCAGGGAGCCATCCAGTAGTTGTGACAAATATAATGACTGAATTATAACTTATTGTGTGAATAATGCAATGATTAGAAACATGGAAGCAGTAAGATCAGGGAATCTGGATAGGTTGAATTAGCTAGAAATGGAGATGTTATGCAGAAAGTACTCTGAAGGAGAGAACCTCCAACTTGGGTTTTGGAATAAGTAGAAAAGTATTTGGGCATTTACCAAGTGATAGTGTGGGAGAGCTGTAGTATCTTGGCAGAATCTTATGAAGACTGGGATTGCTAAAGACAAAATTTGAAATGCCTTGTGGTTTATCCACCTAATGGGGTCTTGTCCTTGTAGTAGCCTGTGAGAAATAAAGGAAATGATATTTAATACTGGGAGGATCTATGGTATAGTTTTCTTTTCTGTTAATTGTCTTATGATTGGAACCAACCTGTTTATGAAGTACAGGAAAGCCTTGTTAGTCTGAGTAAGAGTATTAGCTCTCTTACATAGTTTCCTTCTATTAAGTGTCATCAAAATGGGCCATTACCTTTGAGAACATTGGACTGAAGACTCTGAGTGGTGTTGGTTTCCGTGATGACTTTGTAGCTGAGTTATGCAGTGTTCTCCTTTTGTATTTTCTTAGATATCTGGGAAATAAATGTTAGTAAATAGCTTGCACATTTAAAATCTGAGAAAACATCCTCATTGAGAAAGCTTGACAATCATTGAATATTTAAACATGCTCCACAACAACCCCTCCACCTTTTTCTGTGTTCCAGGAGAGGATAAGATGGGAAGAGCCTTTGAGGGCTGTTCATTGGTTAGACTATACTCTGGTTTTAGGAGGAAGAATGGGTTTTCAATATTATATCTTTATTTTGTTATTATACCTGACATTAGAATTTGCCAATTAGTAAAAAAAATGTTTTAAATATAGTCTGTGTATATTTATATGTATTTTATAATCTTTTCTATTACAATGATAAATCTACCAGCTAAGTCATTCAGCACTTCTGATACTCTTGAGTCCTCCATGTAATTCCTGAGTTTACTTTGTTTTGGCCCTATGATACATACAAGGAGTGTGCAAGTGAACTAGATAGAGTCCTAATTTACTCTGATCACATATTCTTGTGATTGAGGAGACACCAAAAGTAATGATACCCTCAACTGACTTTACCGATAAATCAAGTGAATTTTTAAAGTCTTCTGAATAAAAAGATAATGAAAGAATAGGTTGATTTAGGATTGAGGAAGTGTAATGGGCAGAAGGAAGGCAGGGAAAAGGAATTTCAATTGCCTGCTCAGAGACTTTGCTGGCTGTGATCACCTGAAAGTAGAATAAGTCTCCAGGCTGATTAGGGTCAGTCAAAAAGTGCTGCGCCTCTTTAAAAACTTGCAAGATAGAGATAGATACTGTAATTCTAAGGGAGTTATGGGCAGAGCAGAATACGGGATTTCATTGTGGTGAGGAAAAGTCAGATTCTTTTGGACTAGGCAAGTTCTTAGAATTTTATTTTAAGTTCAGTAAGGAGTCCAATGAGAATTAAAGTTTAACTTAGAACTAAAAGACAAAAAAAAACCAGCATAATGTGTTCACATGTGTCAGTCATACCTCATTTCAGTAGTGGTCAACTCTTGGCCAATTTTGTTTTATCCATGAATTCTTCACAACCACACTACTCCCAACCACACTGCATTAAATATATAGCCTACTTTATCACTTGCATCACAGGTATCACTTGTCTTCCCATTGTTCATCGATTTGCTCGAGCAGGCACCAGTAACATCTCCATACGTTCTGTCACATGCTAGTGTAGCCCAAGGGCATCTGCTCATTCCAGGAACATGAAGAGGCTCAAACCATTCCTTCAGGTCAGGGAATGAGTCTATAATTGTTACTGGTTTTTGGCATATCAAGTACAAAATGTGTAGCTTGCCTGGCTCTGCTGTAAGATAAATGCCCTGCCCACTGACTATCACTATTTCACTATGTACATTATATCAAACTATGTAAACATGTAAAAAATAGCCACATTACTGTCATCATACCTGTAACATTATAGTATGAACAATAACCAGTTTCAGAATTTCAGAATAGAGGAATACTATTACTTAAAAGGTCATTTCAAAAGGATGTTGTTTGTAGGTCTTGGAAACAAGGAGGTCTTTTAGAGACTACCTTCATTTGGCATCAGTGTGGACTGAAAAAGGCTCTTCAAATTAGAAATAGAAGGAAGTGGCCAGCTAGGGATCATAATCCACTTATTTGTCATGACTGTGTTATTGACCCAAAATTGAGTAAATTTGGAAAACAACAACTGTGATGAATTCTGTCTTTATGATGAAGAGATTTTAAAGAAAATGAGTTTAAAGAGTTTTAAAAAGATAAGAATACTGTTTTGAATTTAATTTAACCTATGAAATGAAAATAATTTTTTAATTATTTTACATTGCCTTAAATAGAAACCTTAAGAAAGTAGTGTTCACTTGTCATTTGTATCCATATTTATTGGTATGGTATGTACATATTTATTGATACTTTACTACTAAATGATAATGGGAAAAATAAAAAAGTTTGTTTTAAAAAAAGTCTTGTTTTTCCTGAAATCTATTCAGTGTCTACACATGTAAATCCTTTCATTTAGCTTACTGTGAACAATAAAAACTAAGAAATTTGTTTTAAAACACTTTTTTTTGCCAGTCCACCACAAATAAAATAACTTCATTTATATATCTGAGCTATAACCCTAAAACTGAAAATGGATACTTTTGTTATAAGGATGACATGCAAGAATACATATTAGAGTTAGTATAGGAGAAACTGCCCCATAATCCTGATGCTTACCTTGCCTACCATTAGTTCTAATGCAAGACTGATTTTTAATTCATTTACCATCTATTATTAGCATTGCAAATTAGTATAAGGTCATTTTTCATTGTTATCTATTCTAGGAAATGTCCTTTCTTTTTTTTTCCTTTTCTTTCTTTTTTTTTCCTTAGAGTTTCAGCCTTCATTTAAGACTCCTATTGACCAAATCAAGTGCAATGTCCCCAAGATAATCACTGTAACTTAAAGCCAGCTAATGAGGGATTTGTGACATATCTGCAAAATCCCTTCTCAGCAACATTTAGATTAGTGTTTAATTGAATAGGTGGGGACTATAACCCAAGACACTCACATATCGATATCTTCATCTTTATAATAGGGATAATACCTCAACAGAAAGTTTACTTTGGGAATTAAATGAGTAAAGGTTTTTAAAGTGCTTAGCATAGTACTTGATACTAATAGTACCTTCTCAGTAAGAATTAAATTTGTGACCATTTTCTAAATGGTCACCTTATATAACAAAGAAAATCTAGTTAGAATTACCAATGTTGTCAGATATCACAATGTCGATTGCTTTTGTAATTTTATTTCCTGGAAGGCTTTCAGGGTGCTAATCATATGTATTATCTTTCAAAATTGAGGTTTGTTTATAAGAAAGTGTTCAGACTGATAGCATTTGTTAAACTTGCATGCATTCGGGCAAATTGAAATAAAATCTAAATACAACTAGATGATAGAAAACTGTATTGATAGCCTTGTATGTGGTGTATGTATGTGTTTTATTTATTGAAGAAAGATAAGGGGGTGGAGTGAGGTAGGGTGTTTACTGATATGAGTTCGATCCCCAGCATCCCATAGGGTCCCCAGCGTACCACCAGGAGTAATTCCTGAGTGCAGAGCCAGGAGTAACCCCTGAGGATCACTGGGTGTGACCCCCAAAAAAAGCAAAAAAAAAAAAAAAAAAGAAAGATAAGTATAAAAATCTATCTCCCATATTATGACAGTAGTTTACAGGTAACTTATAATGTATATTTTATTTGCATAACATATTTAGTCTTAAGAATATATCTGGGCACTCGTGTGGAGCAGTGCCCTACTCTAACCACTCTGCTTAGAGTGGTTATCACAACATTTTCAAATTCTAAAACAAAATTCATTCTAATCACGAGACTATCTACTGAAGGGCCAGAGCAGCTGAGTTTCCCGGCATGTTCTGAACATTTCTTTTAAGATCTGTGCATTATATTTCTTTCAAGATAAAGATTCAATCAGTTTGGAAGCTTATTATCTGCTTGTCTTAGGAAAATTAACTGTATCTCCTTTTTACATCATAAGGAGTGGTTGATGGGCCAGAGCAATAGTACAACAGGTAGGGCATTTCCCTTGCACACTCCTGACCCGGTTCAATCCCTGCATTCCATATGGTTTCCAAACAGCACCAGGAATAATTCCTGAGTACAGAGCCAGGAGTAACTCCTGAGCATTTGGGTATGACCCTAAAAAACAAAAAAAAAAAGAAAAGAAAAAGAAAAGAAGAAGAAAGAAGAAGGAAAGAAGGAAGGAAGGAAAGAAAGAAAGAAAGAAAAGAAAGAAAGAAGAAGGAAGAAAGAAAGAAAGAAAGAAAGGAAAGGAAGGAAAGGAAGGAAGGAAGGAAAGAAGAAAGAAGGAAAGAAAGGAAAAGGAAGAAAAGAAAAGGAAAAGAAGGAAGAAAAGAAAGGAAGGAAAAGAAAAGAAAAGGAAGGAAAGGAAAAGGAAGAAAAGGAAGAAGAAAAGAAAAGAAAGAGAAAAGCAGATAAGGGGGGTACAGGAAAGCAAGCGTTTACTGAAAAAAAAAATCCGTAAGTCTATACAAAATAAAAATGATGTTTAAAAAGTGCAAAAAAAAATTATAATATTTACAAGCAACATGAACTCTTATATTGATAGATATTCCCTTGCATAGCAAAGCTCATTTGGGGGATATTAAATAAAATGTTATATTTGTCCTTAATATTTGGACATTGATGATTTTGTAATTCATATTAGGCTATTCCAATAACTTCCCTGCAGTGAAGGGCAAGTTCTGTGTTTTAGTGATGCTCAGTAGAGCAATCACTAATGTATATGGTTAGCACATACTTGAAATATGCCTAGTGATCAAAAAATTACAATTTTAATATTTTAATTCTAATTAGCCACACATGCCTATAATATTGTACAATGATATTTGAAAGCTACATAAAATTTAATAGTGGGATTAATTTTAGTGACTAATTGTACTTAATTATTTTCATGGACCCTGTCAGATACAGCTATATGTTTATTTTTTTCCAGCCTTGTTATACTACTCTTCTCCTAATTGAAATGCACCTTTTTATATTGAAATAGGTCTCAAGATTTTGTTTACATTTTGAAAAATACTGACTTTGGGTCTGAAATAAAATGTTCAGAGGGTTAAACACATGCTTTGCATGCGGGAGGCTGCCCGCGCTCAACCCTGGTACACATCATGGTTTTCTGAGCACCACTAGGGGCATCTCCAGAGCACAAAGCTGGTGATAGCTCCTGTGCTCTGTGGGTGGAGTCCAAAAACAGAAAAACAAAACAAACCAAAATCTATTTTTTGTGTTTCTGTCAGTTGACTTATTCCTTGTTTCCACAATCTCTAGATGCTCTTCTTTATCTGTAACTATGATAATTGTCTTGAGAGGTGTGCCCTGAATATTTGTGCAGACTAAATAGTAAAAGAGACAGCTCATGTTCACAATAAACTATTCACAGGTGTATTGGCATCTGGTAATATGCCATTTAAGGGCCTGGAGTTCAATTTTGGCTTTATTCACTCTACTACTATGTAGGGGCGCTACAACTTGTGCAACTTCCTCATTATTTAAATGTCAGCATATGTAAAATAGGAATGTTTTACTTATCTCATCATATTGTTTTAAGAATTGAAAGGAAGAAAAAGTTATGAAGTGTTCACAACATAGTATAGTTTGGTCATGGAAACTTAAGTATCTGTTCACCTTCTAGGATATTTTTCCTGTTTATATGGGAAGATTTAGGAAATCAGTGAATCCTAAGTAGAACTTAGATTTAAATCTGGGAAGTATACATAAAAGGCAGTAGATTCATTTGTTTTCATTTTTAAAATTTTAATTTTTAATTTGTCTAGACGAGGGTCTTTAAAGTGTTTAAGGAATAAAAAAGTATCAGAGGCATGCCAACAAGCATAGAAAGTGAGAGCGGAAGTGTGGTAAACTCTATTAATTGTTTAGGTTTGCATTGACATATGGGACATTAAATAGTAGTCTTCTGCATTCTTAATTGCATGAGTTTTAATCTGTTGCATTGCAGGGCCTTCACTCCCACTGATTCTAAAATATTTTCAACTCTGAAAATGAAAGCCCACATCCATTAAAAATCACTCCCATTTTCCCAAATGTCTGGAAACCACTAATTTATGTTCTGTCACAATAAGTTTGTCTGTTTTGGTTATTTTACACAAATAGGATTGTGTTAGGTGTCAGGGCCAGTTCTTTTAAGCCCTACTATAGAGTTTTTACTAATGTGCATAAAAGCATGGCTGAGAGGTAATTTGAAAGTCAAAGGCTTGTATTATTATTGTAATTACCAGTATGCAGTGGTATGGAGTACCAGGGTTATTGGTCTTGTATTAAGAGTGTTTATTTTTCTGTTTAAAGTTAAATGACCAAAAATTGGGCGAGAGGGTTCTTGCTACCATGTGTACCCTGTCACAGTTCTTTGAATTATTAAATAACTTATGAAATAGTTCCCACTTTGGTTTTTAACATTGTTAAGAAAAGAAATCTGGCATAGAGTTCCAATCGCTGTAAAATAATAGCAACATTGCACAAGTATACACTAGTACACAGACTCTTAGAAGCCATGTTAGTGGTCAGCCATATTTGGCTCTAACTTTAGTAAAGAGACCATAAGAGATTTTCTCAATTCTGCAAAATGATTTATTTATAATACTTGTTTTATCCTGGAGTTGCATGAGAATATTTTAAAGTAGTGATTCATAGTCTACCTGTTTGAGAATAAATGGGATAAATATTATAGCATAACTGCAACATTTATTTAGCCAGGCCTTGTTCTTACAGAGAATCCCTGAACCAGGTCAGTAAAAAATAAGTGCCACAAGTTTTGAAGACAGCCCTCAGGTTCCTTGGGAAATGCAAATAATGGAAACATAACACACTTGAATTAAGCTGTCTACTTGGCCAAAGTCAGGAAACTTTTATTTCGTTGCTTTCCCTGACTTGGGTAATGAAAATATTTCTAGGGGTAGAAGGACGGTCCTGTGGGGATTTCCCCCCACTCATAGGCAGAGTTAAAGTATTGAGTTCTGAAATGTATGCCAAAAATCCAATAACACATGAAGCAGCCAAATATGTTCATTTTATTAAGAATCTTAGTAAATGTCATTTTCTGGAGTCAGTGCAGTTCTGTGAAAGTAGTAGGGAGTGTTTGGGGATTCCACTGAATCACTGATGGTCATGGCTCATTGCTCCGTTTTTCTAATATATGTTATGTGATGTGGTTTAGGCTTAAAAGAAAGCTTATTTTGGGCTCTGTTTCTTGATATGAATGGAGAAAATTTTTATTTGTCACCTATCTCCAAGCTCTTATAGATTTCTCATCATCCTAACTACTACTTTATTGAGATTAAACACGTTCTTATGTGCATGCATAGAAAGGACTTTTCTTTTTTTAAATTGAATTTGATATAATTACCCCATTAGAAAGATGTTTGTTTTTTTTTTTTTTTGCCAGAGAAGATAAATGCTCACATTCACATGGCGAAGAGCATAACAATAGACAGGAAGTGGAACCACAGTATCCACCCAGGATCTGGTAACCAGCTCTTAAACCAGCACTTTCCAAAGGAAAGGGACTTTGGCAAGATTACTGGTTACATATAAATTTCCAGGCCCCCTTCCTGATCGTTCCCTCTTCTCTATATTGAGGCACTGGTGACAACTTAAAGTTGTTTCCTCTCTTTCCTTCTTTTAAATGTCAACACCCTGCCTTTTTTTCCAACTTACTAAAGATGTTGCATATAGGGTCTTGATGAAAGGAGAGAGAATGCAGAGTATGTTAATTCAGTGCAAGAAATCATTTTTAATTGCACAAAGGAGAATTCTTGTAAAAATCCATTGATGACTCATATTGGCACAGGGCATCTCTTCCTGCTAATATATGTCAGATTGTTTCCCCAAGACAGCAGGACTGTCATTTCATTCTGTCTTCTTCTGCCTGTTGAGACATAATATCTGTACTCTGTCCTGAACAAACTCATCTCATAACCAATATTATGTTACGTAAAACAGAAGGACCCAATCTCCATTAAGTTCCTTCATTACAAGGAGCTTATGAAGTGTTAAAGTGAGCCTTTTTACTTTAATATGATCACACTTTAAGCAGAGACTTTGTTCTTGACTAGCTTTGAAAAATGCAGTATAAGGATGGAGAGAGAATTTTAGACTGTCTTAGCCCAGCACAATCTGTTTTGAAATCATCTATCTCTACCACTGTCTTATCATGGACACTAGCTATAAATTAATTTTCATTCACTTGTATCACTTGTCTTCCCGTTGTTCATCGATTTGCTCGAGCGGGCACCAGTAATATCTTAATTTTCATTACACCCAAATAATTATTAAAAGAGGCACATTTGACATTGGATGATTATTATCTATTTCTATGGTATTTAACAAGAGTCTTTGAATAGGCAAACTTATGTACTGCTATTGCTTGCCTCCCTTGGGATAATAAACACCAACCATCTGAAGTTGTATGATCATAGACTTACAATACTGAAAGTGTAGATTTGTTGTATCTTCCCTTTCTTCTGCCTTGGAAGATCTTCCTAGCTCTCCTCAACCCCCAGGCCTCTGGACATTTCTACCTAGTGAATATTTCCTTTTTCCCTTTGCGAAATTTATTCCTTCCTCAAAATAAAATTAATTCATCTTGTTTCCCTCTCTTTTAAACACTTAAATCACAACTCTCTTTTTTACTTTTAAGTGTTTCATAGATCGTAATTAAAGTAAAGGGAAGCCCATATTTAGCATCTTCCATTATGCAAACATAACACACTTTAATTAGGGTACAGGTGTGTCCTCAATATATATTTGCATGAAAGAATGAACTAAGATAAGACATTAGTAAAATATCACACAATGTATATTTAACTTTTATTAACTAAAAAATAAGTAACTAAAAATTATTCCTATAAGTTCCTTAGGAAAGAATATTTTTTTCATTGGTAAGCAAACTATAAATTGATTATATATATCACATCAATGTTGTATAATAGAGGGTAAAGGGAGTAAACTCTGGGTCCTACAATACCTAAATTTGAATACTACTTCCACTCTTTGACTAGATGTGTGGCTATCTAAGCTTGGCATGTTAGATTTCCATGAACTGAAGGCTCAAACCCACACATTTTGTTCTCATAATTCTGGAGACTGGGAAGCTTCCAGCATGGTCTGGCTCAGGTGAGGACACTCTTCTTGGTTTGCAGGTGGCCTTCCTCCTGGCAGAGAGGAAGATCTCAGGCCTCTCTGCTTTTTAGTAAGAGCAACCATCATGATCTGTTTGACCCTTTATACTATCGAAAGGCCCTTCCACTGTATATACCCACATATTGGGATTCAAGTACCTACAAGATTTTTTTTTCAGAAGAAACAAACATTCAGTTCATAGCAGAGACTGAGTAAATATTAAAGCTCTCTGTATCTAGGTCTTACTTTTCAAAGCTGGTATAAGTGAGTACCTTCTCACATGGGTGGAATAATTTTTTTAGTATTTTTCTGGGGCCTTTACCAGACTGAAGTATTAGTGAATCTCAGGTTCCCTCATGACAATGCTACAACTTTATTGGTTTGACTGACTGAGGAGAACCTGCCTGGAAGCACATTTTCCTTCATTTGTAATGCATTGTTTCTTGAAGTGTGGGAAGAGATAATTTTAGGAGGAAAATATATAAATATGCGTGTGCACACATGCACATGCTATTTAATAGGCAAAGCTCAATTATAATTTGATTTGAGAATTATATGTCAGTTTCAGCAAACCCATTCTTTCGCAAATACTGCTCCTTGGTGTGAAAATAGAATAAAAAGTGTGAGAAACATATTGAGCAAGAAATTGGCTACTCAGATATGCTACAAACCTTTTTATGGGAGAATAGGTAAATGACTGAAATTTAAGAACATGCAAGGGCGTTGGAAGAAATAAGATTTCTCCTCTAGAGGCTTATACTCGCCCCATCCTTTTCAGAGGGATCAGGAATAAGTACTTTCTGGGTGAGGAGATTATTACTTTTCCTGCTGGTAGATGAAATTTCAACCAGATGAATCTCATATTGTCATAACTAGCTCCATTAATATCCTCTGGGTGGAACCGCTCAACCAGCATGTTCATATTATGCCAGAATTGTTTCTTAATTTGGGGAGGGGGTATCAGAATGTTGTCTAAGCAGTGTTTAGGAGGATTCTGGGCCATTTCCACTGAAACTCAGTTTGATGGTATTTTAATGTATGGGCCTGTGGATTGGTGTTGTTTGGATCTAGTGACACTAGGTGCTTAAAGTTGGCTGGGGGGGTGTCTGCATTCAAAACATGCTTTTTTAGTCCTTTTGAACTAGTTCTTTAGTTCTGTGCCAATTCTTTGCACTTACTTAATATTGAATTTTCTTCTACGTGGACCAGAGCAATAGTACAATGAATAGGGCATCATGTGGTTGACCTAGGTTCAATCCCCCAGCATCCCATTTTGTCCTCCGAGCATTACCAGGAGTAATACTTACCTAAAGATCCAGGAATAACCCTAAGCATTGCTGGGTGTGACCCAAAATCACCCACAAATGTAATTATTTTCTAGGTATGGAAATGTAATAATTTGCAAGACAGATGAGATCTCTATCCTGATAGAATATAAATTTCTATGTAT